>JAKGSA010001146.1:0-98468 GCA_033558755.1 Philaethria dido | reverse complement strand
ATGTATTTTTTTATTATAAATAATTAAATATTTATCGTTACATTATGGTCAAAATCTTAATAAATTGTATCCTAGATATATGTCCCAAAATTAACGCAAGATTTGAATTAAATAGAAAATGCCTTTTTAGTCTTTTAATAGCGAATGAATAATGAATATAATAGCAAATGGCGGCAAAGTCAAAGCTTGCGTTAATTTTAGGACACCCTATACATCATAAGTATAGGTTCATAATGTTGATACGTGCAAATATAGTATATTTGCACGTATCAAAACTTTAGTTTAACCTGTAACCAAAGGTTATATTGTTATTTTACTAGCTTCATGATTTATTCCACGTAGCAGGGTAGGCTAAGAGTCGCCGAGGTTTCCACGGATAATTGGGGCAGTTCCCGTGGGCCTCGGCCAGTTGCGGTAGAGGAGGAGCACCGTGAGGTTTTAGTGGGTATACGGACGGTTTCTTTACAGCCGATCCGGAGTCCTACATAACTCGTCCGAGTTCCCGCGGGCGGGTATCCGTAACGGATTTCCTCACGTTAAAAAATAGAAAAAAAGGATAGGCTTTAAGTGTCAAGGCACTCCGTTCTCCTGTTTTTGTCCAAAAATAAACGTGAAATTGCTTGTTGAGTGGCGAAATTAAACGCTGCACTTACTAGAATAGGATATAATCATTCCCTCAAGTAGGTATCGAACCCAAACTAATTACGGTTACAGCCAGCTATTATTCCATTGCGTCACAATGGTCTCAATCGAAAAATAATTTAAATTCCTATTGATTTCTCAAATATTATGGCATTCAAAGACTCTCAG
The DNA here is from genome assembly GCA_033558755.1 of Philaethria dido. Classification (NCBI taxonomy): domain Eukaryota; kingdom Metazoa; phylum Arthropoda; class Insecta; order Lepidoptera; family Nymphalidae; genus Philaethria; species Philaethria dido. The sequence continues at coordinate 97,658 of JAKGSA010001146.1, read as the reverse complement.
CGCCATCTTTACCACCAAATGTCAATTAAAATGACAGATAGTTACAAAAGTAACTTATAATAATGTCAAAAAATTTTGACAGATGGCGGTAGTGGCTAGTGTTGTAAATTTCCAAATATTACATCGGTTTTTAATTGTGTTGTTAAACTTAATCGATGTCTATTTATGGAATGTTTTTATTATTTTCAGTACATATGTAGTTATTTTTTATTTATGACATGAATATATAATAAAATTTGTCGGTTTTATTATTTTTTATAAGGAAAGATAAATTAAGATATTTCTTATTTATTCTTTTGTTTAAATATAATACCTTTTAATTGTTTTTTTTAATTTGTAAATTTCTTCTAATTTCCACTTAATACTTTTAATGAAGTATTAATCAAAAATTAACAATACATCGAAGTGATTATTCAAATTGTTACATCTATTATCAACATTAGCATATGGGGTCATCACTCTGTGAGTCACGAAAACGTAACGGTCGGTTCTATTCATATGGCGTAATTAATATTCTTTGTCATAAAATATTTTTTAAATAAGGGTCATATTAAATTTTATCAAATTAAAAAAATGTTACCTATATTTAAGGTAAGTCTATTTTCAGTAAACAAAAATATTTTGAAAAATATTAAGAATGGACTACATATTATTTTTGTTTTTTTTAACTTCACGCTGTATCCCACATATAGCAGGGTAGGCAAAGGGAACCTGAGAACCTAGTGTTAAGACACTCCGTTCTCTTACAACAATTCCGTTCCGCACTACATATTAAATATATAGATTTAACTGCAATGGTTCAAATATTACTCGAAAAAAACTTTATTCGCTTTTGTGAAAGAAATCTCGACATAATGTTTGTAAAAAGGCAGAGAGTGGAAAACAGAGTGACACGAGACACGGGATGTTTGAAGCTAAAAACATCAACACATGAAGGCATCAAAACTACACATGCTTCACAGAAATTGGTCCATTCATTCCTATATTTAGAACATTTTGAACAACAATCTTTGTTTTTGTGTTAACCTGACATTGACTAAGCCGGGTTACACATATCAAGGAATATTGTTCAATGAATTATGTATGATTCATATGAAAAAAAAAATTATTAAGTATAATAGGTACTTTTTATTAGCTATACTTACATAGCTTCACGCTGTATCCCGCATATAGCAGGGTAGGCAGAGGGAACCTAGTGTTAAAACACTCCGTTCCCCCACTTTCCGCCAAATTGAGGCATTGCATGCTGAGAGGCGGAACTCAACGCCGCGCTTTGCCTTTTATTAGCTATTTCTAATGAAATTACAATTTCAAGTTTATTATTTACAGTTTAGTTTTACTATTTTGACAGATTAGATGTGCATGAGATGAGATAGAAGTTAAAAAACAGTTTAGCATAATTTTTTTAAGTGGTTCCAAGAAATGTTCTTACTATAGTAATGACTAAGTGGTCTCCACAAATAAATTATACTCGACTTGTCGCTTACCGCTATTTTTTATTGTGGGATCAACATGCTCGATGTATGTACCTAATGGCCGATTAAATTGACAATCTTTTTACAAACGAAGTTATCTATCTAGAATTTGATGTCATCGTGACGCTGTTGAGAAGTGGTTAACATTACACTATGGTTAAGGGACAAATATACACTCGAATAACTCGAGAATATATTTGATTTTTTTTAGTTTCCAAGCGTGAGAAAACAAGGTCTTCCTTCCTTGAGTGACAATAACAAGTCATCAAAAATAAGAAAGTAGAGAAAAGACTGACAAGAAGTTTTAAAAATGACGACTGAGTTATTTGCTTATCCCGCTATAACTGCGGGTGAGGTGAGAAGGTCACAAAACATACTCAATACCATAAAGTTAGCATTTGTTTGCAGTTATCTAACAATTTAAATGCATTTAAATATAAAGGTATGCCTAAATATTTACTAACATATAACAGATAACCTCATTTTCCAATCAATTCACGTAACTATATTATGATAAAAGAAGATTAATTTTTTATATTAGGCATTTAAAGTTAAGTATTAACATATTAAAATAACTTTATTCATGACAAATTACTTATGTATAACGAATATATTTAATAGCTCATAAATATTTATATTGTAAGCCAGGTTTTCCCCTTCGCCACCCATCCTTTCCCCAAAATGTGGTGGTTCCGATAGCGGACTACTACATTGTCCTCCCTTTTCATCTGTATCCTCTAGTTGGCAACGCATCTAGTACATCTCTTGTGTTGTAGATGTTCATGGGCGAAGGTAACCACTTACCATCAGGCGGTCCTTCTGCTCGTTTGCCATCCGGTATCCATAAAAAAAAAAAAAAAAAATTGTAGTAACATTTATAAATTTTAATAATATCCGTTACTTAAGTAATATGTTAAATGGGTTTGTTTCTTTGGCTTACATGTTTTTCAAAATATAATTTATTTTGAAAATGAATATATAGAAATGTTGATGTCATGCTAGCATAAGATGGATGTAGGTTCAAATACGACTCGCAGAATAAAATCATATTTACAATTTTTGAGATTCTTTTAATAGAGTTACGCTGCGTAGTAAGTTTTAAAATTTTGTTATATTTATATTTCGTATTCTTTTCTTTTTCTTTTTGTTTTAACTTCACGCTGTAACCCGCACATAGCAGGGTAGACAGAGGGAACCTGAGAACCCGGTGTTAAGACACTCTGTTCTCTTACAACAATTTTGTTCCTCACTTTCCGCCGAATCGAGGCATTGCGTGCTGAGTGGCGGAACTCAACACCGCGCTTTGCTTTATTACCAAACCCAGGAAATGAAAATACTAACATTTCCTGGATAATCTTTAAGTGCAATAAAGAATATTTTTACAATACAAAGTAGACAAATCAGTAACATACACCTAGACTTTCTTCACCTATCCCATGAAATAGAATTGAGTAAAAATGAAAGTAAGTGTACTATAACCATTATAAGATATTTCTATTCGTATTGAAAATATTATGTAGTGTAAATTCTATCTAGGATGAAAATTATTAAGGAAGTAAATTCCAAAGCTGCCTACAGACCATTGATCTAAACTTTCGCAAGTCTTGACTCCCACACATCGTGGTTCAAGTGACACTATTATAAACGATCACAATGAATTGCTCTTAAATGATTTTAATTGGACCACAAAAACTACGAACATTTTAACATCGTTTAAGGAATTAATTACACACAGAATTACAAATAAACTAAGATAAAATTAAAACGTTGCTAGATATGAACCGGCACTTCTAAGAACCAATCTTTTTAAATCCATTTTTCCCGAACTGTCGCCCAAATATGTCATCACACTGACACAGACGAGGAGGGAAAACTTCCCAAAATTAAAGTCATTGAATAATCACTAATATAAAAACTTAAATATTGGCGAATAATTGTAACAAAAATAAATATTTATCCATTTACATATACTAGTGTCCCCGTAAATGCGTTAATAACGCATTGCGTAGTGACGTATATGTCACTTTGTATAAACATGGATGTCAAACCATGGTAGTGTGTGTAACATCTATTTTATTAATTTAATATACTTTTTATGCATTATTTTAAAAAGATATTATCATTGTGCACTCTTTCGCTATATAAACTATAAGTGTGCCAAGTTTCATGCTCCTCCGTCCGCGTAATTATTCGTAAAAAGGGATCCAATGCTCACGATTGTTGTAGATTCGATAAATATTCAGGGATATATAATGTTTACTTTTATGTAGTTTTTAATTTGTTCAGAAGGTAGAACATAACAAGAAAGTAACAAGTTTGCGCGGCGTTGAGTTTCGCCACTCAGCACGCAATGCCGGCGGAAAGAGGGGAACGGAGTGTCCTAACACTAGGTTCCCTCTGCCTACCCTGCTATATGCGGAATACAGTGTGAAGCTATGTGTGTGTGTGTATGTATGGTAGAACGTGAAACGTTATATATAGAGATTCCTTAAATAATTCATTCACAATTAGCACTATGGTATCAACAGCATATAAATTTATTTACAATTATAAACATAACAAAGCATAAAAACCAACAAAAACAAAATAAAAATAATCAATCAAACACACACGGTTATAGTATTTATTTAGAACAATTCCAGGTTTACGATCGATACGAATTCATGTTAAAGCTAAACCAAGATTTTATGATGTTCGTTCAGGATAACAACAGGACGGTACAAAAATAGTATATTTGAGGTGAATGATCCCAGTTTTAATACTCTCGTAAAAACAAGATCGCATTAACGTTGTGACGCAACGTTCAGGAAGCAATAAATGTTTTGAACATATGGTAAATTTGAGTCTTTTTGCATGTAAAAAGAGTAGAACTTTAAAAGCAGTCTGGAATGAAAGCCAATTATAAATTATTTTTATTTCCTGCTGGGATTAAAATTTGGGCCGCATAATTTGGAGGTAAATTAAGGTGCCCCGAAACAAGATTCTGCTTAAAATATTATTAAATCTAAACCTTCCGCCTTTAGTATACAGTTTACAATTTCTATATGAGTAAATACAGCTGTAGATAATGGTTATGAATTCGATTTTCGTTTATATTTCAAAAGCACTTTCCTTACCACGATATGGTTAGGCAAAGTGCGTTAAAATCAATTTTAATTTTGTTCAAAAACCACTAAAATAGAGAAAATAAGCTAAATTTTATTAGTATAGTCTTTCCACCCAGTAGAAAAAGTCTCTGATATGTATTTGCTAACATAAAAATGACTACAAACACATAAAATATTTTTGTTATCAAAACGACCCCATACGTAACATTACATGTACAAGACTTAAAACTTATCAAGTCGAATGTCAAAGTAAAACATTTTTCTACATTTAATGAATACGTCGGTACCAGCCGCAGTTGGCTATCGATGTAAACCGTATTGCCTTGCCGGAGCCCTTTGCAAAGGTAAGCCTGAGTGTGACCTCATTCACTAAATATGGGGAGTATTGTGAGGTCATCGAGACTTTTTATTACAAGATAACTATTTTTCTCAATTTAACCTCGTCTCCGATTCTTTAGTTTTTTTGCATAAAGGACGTTGCTAACCGATGTTGCGTAAAATTTGTACTTTTATGTATAAGAATGTTTTATACACCTGACAAGCTGAGTGTATTTTTGTTGTTTCATTTTTTAATCGATTTGTTGGTAAATAATTGTTACTTTCAGCTTTAGTTATTATTAAAAAATAAATATAATGAATGTTCACAACACTACTTCATGGTGAACTGTAAATTTCTTTATAATAAAAAAGTCATTTTTACAACATTTTCAAGTAGAGATCAGTAATCAAAAACTACTTAGGTAAATATATTTGTAAGATCGAAAAAACTTATTAATTTAAAATTAATTAGTATTTAGAAATCAGCGTTAAAGATAAGGAGAGAAAGTAATGAAATCGATTTCGACATGAGGATATGAGCATTCATAACGTAGCGATTCTTGGGTGGGCCATCTGCGCACATGTCTAGCAAATATCAAATTATTTTGTTTACAATTTGCTTATTTGTAGAGTTAGCGGAGAGATTAATGCAAATTCCATTTTGTGTCTCTCCAGTTTGAAGATATGACGTGTTGGATATTAAAATATGATATCACGTTTCACGTTCCCACTACATACACACACACATAGCTTCACAATTGTATCCTGCATATAGCAGGAGAAAGTGAGGGAACCTTAGTGCTAAGACACCTGCTCTCCTCTCTTTCCGCCGAGCCGAATTGAGGTATTGCGTGCTGAGTGGCGAACCCAACGCCGCAAACTTGTTACCTACTTGTTATGCCCCTACCTTTCTGAACAAATAAAAACTACATAAGTAAACATTATATTTCCTTGAATATTTATCGAATCTACAACAATCGTGAGCATTCAGAAACTTTCCAATGCACCACGACACCGTCACCAAATTAATGTACATTGCTATCAATTAAATCACTTGTACTGAGGCAAGTCTCTGGTCTGCCCACACTCTTGTCCTGTCGTCTACTTAAGACTACACAAGACGGTGCGTTTCTCTCGAAATCGTGTTAAAATTAGAATATCCGTTCGTCACTTCTTAGACGAAATGCGTTCAGTTTGATGTGGTTCTGTACTTGTTGTAGTCCTTTTTGTGAGTTCATGCAAATTTTATTCTTAATGTTGTAATAAAATTATTTAATTAATGACAGTGTAAAAAATGTGTACATTTTTTATGTTTAATTCAAGTTAAAGTGAAAATAATGTTACATTTAGTTGTGTTTTGAGTAAAGGTTGGTATATTTATTCTAATTTATTCATATTGTGTAATTTTTAAGCTGAATACATTAAAATCTACTCCAATTAATAATTTGTTGTGTAAATTCTAATCAACTTTAAAGTACTTAGATAGATACAGCCATAACTGGTACATTCATTTATATTTAAGTAAAAAAACTAATAGTTTTAATATTTTTTGTAACGATAATAGCTTTTAGCAAACAAATTAAAATAATGGTTGTATGAGAGAGATTTTATGATTCCACTACTCTAATAAACATGCATAACTGAACTGAACTGAACTAAACTTTAAATAGTATCTATGTAACAGTCTACCGCGTGCAAGTACCATATACAGGACTGAGACTACTTCAAACGTAAACATGAAGCGTAAACACCAAGTCTAATGACTCACAATGACGAAGTTTTCATTATCATATCACAACCACAAGCATACGTTAGTTGCAATCTGACACTGGGAGCTATTTGTCGCTTGAAGCGTACGCGTACTAAGTTAAACTTATATTGTTATTATTTATTTCAATTTCCATATTTATTCAAGGCTGTTTCAATGAGTGAACGCGAGCGTCGCGGCCTGAGCTCGCGTACGACATAGTGCGTATTTTCCTCAACGGCGAGAACAAAGGGAATATATTTGCGAATTTATTTAACACTTTCCAAAACCGACAACCAGCCTGTTGATCTGGACACGTGAACGTCGCATATGTGAAAACGAGACGATGCGAGCGATCGCGGCGCGCGTGTAAAAAAATCGAATGCAAAAATGATTAAAAGGAACGGTGATAATGTATTTGCGATCGCGTCGAGCAACAATCAGTGTCAAGGCGGCCGGAGCGCTGTCTCGCTCTGCGGCGCCGCCACGAGGATCCCGCGAGCCACTGCCGCCAGGATGACGCAGCCCGACGCGCATCACAACACCAAGGAGGCCAACATCGCCCTCTCGACCTACGTGGAGAAGTGGAAGAGCAGATACGAGGACGCCGAGAGGAAGCACAAAACGTACCTCCTCAAATCGGAAAAAGGTTGGTACTATTCATTTGAACTCGGAAATCTTTAATTTTTCCCACTTTTTTGTGAATCTACCGCGCATGCTCAAGCTGGCCGGGTCGTGTGCGAACGACAGTGCGAATGGTAAATCCTAGTTTCGTATTTGTCAGATTATGATAGGCGATAACCTGTTGCTTACGCATTATATATTCTTAACTTGTACGGCACTGGGATAAAAACTTCAGTAACTTTGCATATGAAAGCCGCGCCTTCTAAAATATTATTTATGAGTAAATATTATGTTCAGTTCGCGTCAGATACGGCTTTATAACTAGATATCGTTACTACTGCGCAATACACCTGGCGTAATTTACCTTCGATCTGTAAATGATAACTTCACGTTCTCCGATATTTCAACGCTGTGTATGAATTTCGATATATTTTTTTTTATAATTTTGTAAATCGATTCGATATTGTGCAACACTATTTACGTCATATTTGGATAAATGTCAAAAACAATAACGTAAACAAAATAATAAATTATTATCCATTTATTCCAATAAATAGTTTACATTATTAATAATATTTGAAAAAGTATTTTATATTAAAATATGCATTAATTGATATAATAATTATGTTACAAAAGTGAAAGGAACGTTAGAAATCTTAATAATAGTTCATCAGTACTACAACAAGCGCAAATAAGAAGCAAAGTAATCGGTAATTTATTATTACTTTCATTGCAACCTATATTAATAATCTGTAGTATATATGTATTATAAACAAATAACTATACATTTTACAAAAAACACAAATTTATAGGTAAAAAAATTTAAAATAAGCCATCTTACTACAAAATCTATTTAATAATTAAATAATAACTAACCTAAAGTCAAAGTCAAAGTCAAATAATTTTATTCAAAATAAGAAGTTACAAGCTTCATTTTTTGAACGTCAAATAATTTACCACCGGTTCACTAAATTTAATGCCTCAGACCTGAGAAGAACCGAAAAAAAAATTGTACAATGCTTGGATAAAATTACTTATAAAGATATATAAGTAATTTTATCCAAGCATTGTACAATTCAACAGGCATTTTTAGTTGACTTAGCAATATTTGAACTTTTGTTTATATTACAACATACCAAGTAAATGAATTCCAATGTCTTGACATTTACAACCATATTAAAATACTATAAAATAATAATTACTTTTTAATCATCTTTAAAATTAATGACTTATATGTCTATATATGTATGTCAAACTTTGTTAGCCTCTTGCATATAGATACAAACCTTTCAAATATTAGCAAAAGATAATAAGGCAAAATGAAAAAACCCAATATTTGACTTAAAAACACAATTTTTAAAAGATATAAATTGTTCAGCTTAACAAATGTTAAAGTTATTCTAACATTATCTTCTATTGTATACATTTTTACTAATAAGAAAATTAATTATAAATATATATACTGAATAATATTTAAAATGACTTTAAACAATAAATTTATTCTGAATCAGGTCAGTTAAAGCAAATAAGGAAAATATCTCTTACAAATATTTGAAGTCATAATGAATTTAGTCGTTAAGTAATGTTTGTACATATTTAGGGAATGACTACAACTGTTGTTACTTTTAAAATAGTTGCCATAAGTAAAGTTATTTATTTAAAAATATTTATATTTGTATTATAAACCAGCGTTTCCCAACCTGTGGAACCCTGGGGGCCCGTATATGTATGGGGGTCCACGGTGTCATCTCTGGACCATACATAAATCACTCATTACACGCAAAAGGCCTGCAAAAAAGCAAAACCTTCACATTAATTTTTTTTTCATATTTTTTATAATAAATAGTTATAATTACCTTCTGTGTTTGCTTGTTTTTGTATCTGTAATAACTAAAATATTGTTATTATTTTATTGAGGGTGTCCGTGAAAACTGTGCTTGATTCCCTAAGGGTCCGTGGACTAAGAAAGGCTTGGAAATGCTATTATAAACTATTTTATCATATAGTGTCATTAGGTTTACTTAGTCAAGACTAAACCTAAAACATGATTAATTTAAATGCTATAAAATACTGAATTCTTTAAGGAACTTGTAGGAAGTATAATCATATGTCAAGTTATAAATGATGTTGACACACATATTAAATTTAATATATTAATATAATTTAATAGTAAAAGATACACACTATATGTACATAGCAAATGAAATAAAAAGGTGAAGAGTGGTTTATATTTGAAACTCTTATATAGAAATTAATTGCTAATATAATTATTTTAATTTTTTTTTTTTTTTTATTGATAACGGACGGCAAACGAGCAGAAGGACCACCTGATGGTAAGTGGTTACCTTCGCCCATAGACATCTACAACTCCAGAGATGTTGTAGATGCGTTGCCAACCTAGAGGATACTGATGGAAGGGGGGACAATGTAGTAGTCCACTATCAGAACCACCACATTTTGGGGAAAGGATGGGTGGGAAAGGGGAAAATCTGGCTTACATGCCATCGAACCGGAGCACATCATTAGATATTTGGCGGTTCGTCTTTGACATGATAGTGGTCGCGAGCCAGTCGGAGGACGAACCTCCTACCACCTAACAAATTTTAATGATTTATTTTGATCTATATAAATAAAATGCTTATGTTACTGACTGACTGACAGTCACCCAGCCTTTTATTTAGTAGGTATCTTATAAATATGTCATAACTTTTATAATCTTACTAGTTTAGTTTTTTTTGTATTTGTAGAGATATATTACTACTGCGCAATACACCTAGATATTTTTTTTAATATTATATGATTTTTTTTACTTATTTTCACAATATTACTAAATCGAAATGCAACCATTATTTTTAGGGCTTTTATCAGATTGATTTTTTTATTTTGGTTGTGTATTATTTTAATTATTTGCTCCAGAAATTGAATGTAAAAAAATATACATATATATTAAATTTTTATAATAATGAAACGCATATATGTAACAGTGTAGCAGTATCTAGATAAAATTAATATTTGACATTTAATAAAGTTGTTAAACAATCTTTACACAGTACTGAGATAAGATAAATTTTACAATATAGAGGAATTTTCTACTAGCTAATTATTGTATTATAATCATTTTTATAGTCCTTAATGATAAAACGGTAATCTCGGTGGAGTCCAAGAAATAATTTCTTTTTTAATACGTTTAACTTAAATTAGCTTACCTTAATAGAACGGAGTGTCTTAACACTAGGTTCTCTGGTTCTCGCTGCTTACCATGCTATGTGCGGGATACAGCGTGAAGCTAAAAACCTTAGCTTCACGTTTTATCCCTACCGGGGTACTTAGAAAGAATATATTTTATATTATAGGCTATTTTTTTTTGCTTCACGCTGTATCCCGCATATAGCAGGGTACGCAGAGGGAACCTAGTGTTAAGACACTCCGTTCTCTTTCAACAATTCCGTTCACCACTTTCCGCCAGGATTTAGGATAGGATAAATAAAAATTTAAACGGAACTGGATTCGAACCCGTGCCTCTTGGGCACCGTCTAAGCGCTTAAGCTATAATTTCTTATCTAACCACGTCATAATTCTTGTTACAACTTATTTTTTACGTTTTTCTGAAAAAAAATTCCTATCCTAAGTATGTAAATAACACTAAAGTTATATTAAAATATTTGTTTAGTGACATTCTGTTTTTCCAAATGATTATTCTTAGAAATAATCACTGGTCTAGGACGGATTACGTGAGGTGCGGGTTCGAGTTTTTTCCAATTTAAGCCATTTTGGCGCAGTGGGACAGCGTCTGACAGTAAACGCAATTGGTTGTGGGTTCGATACCCACTCATAATGCCCCGAATTCAGACGGATAGATGAAAACGGAGTGACTGAACATTAGGTTTTCTTTGAATACCCTGCTTTGCGGGATACAGCGTGAAAGCTACTTTTAATTAAATATTATTTACACTAGTGACCTAATAACGTGGTATATTGTTTTCTTAAGATACGCAACAGCGGATGACGATAAGTCCGAAGATATTATATATCGTATCAAATGCTATCCTTGACTTGTATGACCAGCTCATATGGTCCAGTTAACATTATGAGAACTATTATTATTTACTTTACGGTCTTTAGGTCTTAAGATAGGTCTTAAAATATATTTTTTTATGTTGAATTTAATTATATCTTGTAATTCATGGATATTGTGGACAATTCATTTTTTTATCTTGGTAACTTTCTAATTTTTTCTCTACGTTTTTGACTATTTTAGTCAATAAGGACTCAGGTTAAAGGACTCACTTTAAAAATATTGTCAGGACTCCTTTATAAAACAATAAATATTATGACAAATTTTCCAAAGATATAAAATTCCAAAAGACTGGCCGAATTTCATTTAATAGTTGTCTACTTCTTGGTCAGGTCATATTTAAAGAACCGAATGATGCTGGCCAATTATAATTTCGTTCCGAATCATCATAGTAAAATTCCATAATTATTCTGTATTTATTAACAGCGATCGTTACAACATATAAATCAAAATTTTAAATCTTACACTATTGGATACAAAGTGCGTCCATGTTTTGGCCCTAATTTTTCCACACATTCACTCTCTTTTCAACGTAGTAGGGTAGTGAGATAGAGCCTAGTTTTAAGACACTCGGTTTTTAGCTTTCCGCCTAAATTCATCTTTGTCTAATCAGAGCGGAGAAAAAAAAATTGTTTAAAATCGTTCCCCGTAGTAGGGCTTGAACCCACTATCTCCTACAGACGCTATTCCACTGCGCCACGATGGCATGTGATCCCAATTTATTTAATAAATTAAATATATTTATATTTGTTAAAAATTTAATTGTATTTTCATACAATCTTTTATCTTTTCTCCAACAGCCAAACGTGAACACGATGACCTCCAACGTCGTTACAACATCGTCACTGAGGAGCGCAACCACCTGGAGGCAGAACTCAACGACAGAGAGAAGGAGCTCAACAAGCTGCGAGCCGTCTCCGAGAAGCTGTTCAAGGAATACCAACAGCTTAAGAACAAGCATGAGATTGATTCTGGTGTTATGCAAAAGTAAGTATTTTAGAAATATCTTGGTAAGATAAAATGCGGCGTTGAGATCCGCCAATTAAAATACAATGTCTCATTCGGGCGCAGAACATGGTGATATGATAATATGTTTTCTTACTTACTTACTTAGCTTCACGCTGTATCCCGCATATAGCAGGGTAGGCAGAGAAACTTGAGAAATTAGTGTCATTATATGCGGGATACAGCGTGAAGTTTATGTAACGCAGCGTAAACGGAATGAATATAGTGGTACATCACTCTGTTTTTATCCTCTTAAACTAAAAACTGGAAACTTTTTGCTTTGAGGCAATACCTACGCAACCCAACACCGTACATTGTTAAACTGAAATTGGAAAACAAGTGTTTTGAGAATATAAACATACCTATTAAATTAACTAGTGTCCTTGTTGACGCGTTAACAACGCGTTGTCTTTTGTAATGTATATGTCACTTTGTATAAACATGGATGTCAAACCATGGTAGTGTGTGTTTTATGAATTAATAGTAATCATTTATTTTATTAATTAAAAAGTATATTAAATTTAATTTAATATATTTAATTTAATATACTTTTTATGCATTATTTAAAAAAAAAAATTAACAGTCTGCACTCCTTCTCTATATAAAATATAAGTGTGCCAAGTTTTATGCTCCTCCGTTCGCGTAATTTTTGTAAAAAGGGTCCAAAGTTTTTGCTTCACGTATTTATATATAGATATCTACACTCTTAATGGTAACACTGAACACTCATTGAATTTTAACAACAAGTAGGTATTTTTATCTTTTTTTTATGCGAGTGCTTATTCAGTCTCATAAGACAAAGCGCGGTGTTGGGTTACACACAACACACAATGTCTATACATAGGATTAGGAATAAATATGAACATGACACATAGTTATCATCTTTCTACCTTACTTAAGATAAGATTTTTTTAGCTTCACGCTGTATCACGTTTTTTTCCATTCCTCACATTCACTCGAATTGGGGCATTACGTATTGAGTGGCGGAACTCAACGCCGCGCTTTGCCTTGTTACCAGAGCGAGGAAATGAAAAACTAAATATTATTCAATATTTCCATTTCCTGGCGTGAGAATTGAACTCACAACCTGTCGCGTTTCCAGTCACACGCTTGTGCTTTAAGATATGCATGAAAATAAAAAAAATAATACAATTCCAACCTTCCTATTTATATAACGTAGCGTTAAACGCGTCCAAATGGAAAATTGCCTGCAATTAGCAGAAGGGAGACGAAATGAATTGTTAATGACTTGGGGACATCATATGGGGAAAATACAAAAGAAGCTAGCATACTATTGTGGTTTTACACTCGCATCCATAAAGTCCTAATTCGCTTGACGTAAAATTATTTAAATATTCATTCATTATTAAAGGAAGATCGTATTTATTTATATTAATTAACTTTAGGTATAAGGTTTTAGTGAGGAATATAAGTTCAGTCAGTATAGTCAGTGGTTTTCTGTCAGTAATTTTTTTTCTGTGTTATAATTTTGGTTTAGTTGGTTTTTTTACCATGGTTTCCTATGAGTGAGTGTTGCCATTAATGAATAAATTAATGTGTTGTTATTAATTCGAGAATTTATAGAATATATATATATATATATATATTAGATTAATTTTGGTGTCAGTGATTTTAATAAGGCTTAAAGAAAATGTGAGGGAAAACTTGACGTATGGAAACGTGAAATGAAATGAAACGTGGCGCTTACAGTGTTTGACTGTAAGCGCGATTAGTTGCGAGTTCGATTTCCAGTCGGGAAATGATTATACAGAAATTATTATTATTCCACCGCCCAGGTAGACAAAGCACGACGTTGAGTTCCACCACTTAACATACAAAATCTCAAATATAAGCGAAGAACGGAGCATCTTGTCAGTAAATTCTCCCTAACTACTGTGCTATAAACTGTGGGATAAAGCGTGAAGCTGAAAAAAGTTAGAATAATTAAGATTTTAAATAAAATGCACTAAAAATAACGGTTTATATATTTAGGGAAGGTCGGTATATATATTTAGGGAAGCCGATATATTTAGGGAAATCGGTATATATATTTAGGGAAGCCGGTATATATATTTAGGGAAGCCGGTAATTTTTAGGGAAGCCGATATATTTAGGGAAATCAATATAGGATGTCAAGGTTTTTTAGGTATATAAGATGTCAGAGCTTGAATTTTTTGGAATTTCATGCCCAATAATTTCCAGGCAACCTTTTTTTTAGCTCTCATACCTTGTTTGACGTTGTTTTTTCGAGCTCCACATTCCCCTGGCGAACTTTTTTTTTTTAGGTCTCATACTTGTACTTTGAAAAGTTAGGCAAACCGATGGGAATCGAGTTGTATGGACGCCTCGCCACTGATTGTTAATGATTGGTTTCATTTCCTGGGTCTGGTAACAAGGAAAACGCGACGCTGAGTTCCGCCATACAGCACGCAAAGCCTCAAATCTAGCGGCAAGTGGGGAACAGAAAGAGAACGGCGTGTCTTAACACTAGGGTCTCAGGTTCCCTCTGCTTACCCTACTATATGCGGGATACAGCGTGAAGCTAAAAAAATATATATTTACAAATCATGGTTTTATCTATAAGTGGGTTCAGAGTACACTGCTAGTATATATTTAAATATACCACAAACCGTTTCGCAAGCAATTTGCATTGGTTAGAAAGTATGAATTATTTATATTCATATTATATCGAATTTCACTCGTTACGGTCGCATCTTCTTATCAAGTCTTCTTTTTTTTAATTTTTGTTTTTTTTTTAATTATGGCGTTAGGCAGTAATTTTGAATGCCCAATGTTTAGTGTTATCTGTGTTTATAAAAAAGTTAAATTGAAATATTTGTGTGGGTGGGAGTGGGATATTGAAATCGAAATGTAAGTTTATGATTTTTTTTTATTTATAGATAAAAATATCAAAGAGAGTTTTTTTTTTTAACTTCACGCTGTATCCCACATATAGCAGTAGGCAGAAGGAACCTGAGAACGTAGTGTTAAGACACTCCGTTCTCTTACAACAATTCCATTCCCCACTTTCCGCCAAATTGAGGCTTTGCGTATTAAGTGGCGGAACTCAACGCCGCGCTTGGCCTTGTTACCAAACCCAGGAAATGAAAATACTAACATTTTCTGGAGTGGGAATCGAACCCACATAATAAAATCTATTTATATATTCTTCTTAACCGACTTCCAAAAAAAGGAAGGAAGGAGGATCTCAACTTTTTAAAATTTGTTCTTGCCAAGACGACTAGGATATAGAGAAAATATTTTAAAATGTTTTCTTTCTAGATTTTTAAACTTTATGTAACGGATACCAGTTCTAAATAAGTATATAATAAAAAAAAATCACACTATCCAGTTTAGCAGAGTAGACAGGGTGAACCTAGTGTCACGACACTCCGTTCCCCGCTTTCCACTCGAATTCGAGCCATTGCGTGGTAAGTAGCGGAATTCAACGCCGCGTTTTTCCTAACCAGAGCGGCGAAATTACTTAAATATAATCTTTTCCCTGAGCGGAAATTGAACCCACAATCAATAGCGTTTACAGTAAGTCCCTGTCCCACTGCATCATGACCTCTTGATATATAATATAAATAAATATATAAGTACATATAAGTCGCTTGTCATAACGCAGATACATAAGCGTGCGACTGTAAACGCGACAGGTAGTGGGTTCGATTCCCACATCAGAAAATGAAAATTTTAAATAATATTTAGCTCTTTCATTTTCTGGGCCTGGTAACAAGGAAAAGCTCGGCGTTGAGTTCTGCCACTCAGCACGCAATGCCTTAATTCGGCGGAAAGTGGGGAACGAAGTGTCTTAACACTAGGTTCTCAGGTTCCCTCTGCCTACCCTGTTATATGCGTGATACAACGTGAAGCTAAAAAAACATATGTATAGGTATTTTCTTTAAAAAATAATTCACAATAACAGAGTAATGGTACTCTTGTATAATAAATTATATTTGGTTCTTTGATATTCTTTTTAATGGCTCACGTTATTTATTACCATGAAAGTTTTCGTTATTTATAATATGTAATTGTAATATTTTTACTTTTAAATATAAAATATGAACTAAAGTAAAAGTATACATATATTGTAAATATGAATTATTAAGAATGATGAATATTATTTCTATTTTTTAATAGCACTAGTGTCAAGACTCTCCATTCTCCGCTTTTCACTCAAATTCTTGACATTATGTGTTGAGTAGAGGAACTTAATGTCGCGTTTTGTTTCAACAAAGCTGGAGGAAAGAAAATGTCTTAATAAAATAATTACTCTGAGAGAGAGTCGAACCCATAACCATGTTTGTAGTATCATTACGCCATGATGACCACTATATTGTACTATAACTGACACGTTATAAGATATACTAAATAGCAGTGGCGAGGCGTTCATATAACACGGTTTCCACCGGCTTACCTTAAATTTTAAAATACAAGTATGAGTCCTAAAAAATATATACAAAATCGCAAAAAGCAAGCTCTGACATCTAAAGCAAAAAAGGAAGGTCATCACCAAAATTCGATAGTGGAATTACTAAACACCATTACATCCTATACCGGCTTCCCTAAATATACCGGCCTCTCTAAAAATTACGGGCTTCCCTAAATATATGTACTAATTTTTCTAAATATATACCGGCTTCTTTAAATTTACCGGCTTGCCTTTTCACCCCTTGTCACTGCTAAATAGAGAAGAAACACTCAAGCAATCCATGGAATCACTATCCCCATCGCGTTGCAAAGAGGAGCTCTGGGCTGTACCTGGTACTTGCTACCCAAGTGTAGGCTTAAGGGGCCCTTTTAAATCCCTCACTATCCAAGGGCCTCTGTCTACCTAAACAAATTTAAAAAGATTCTACTAATACCGCCTTCGAAATACGTGTATTGCGCATCGTTCTTTCAAAAAAGCCCATGAGACGTATGTCTATTTAAAATAATTCATAATAAAATGTATGTACTTAGTCATTTTTAGTATTTAGTCATGTCCCGTATTTTCGGATGATATAAGTAATGCCTGTGACGCGTTTTGACTACATGCTAATTGTCACTTATCTATATATAAATACGTGAAGCAAAAACTTTGTACCCCTTTTTACGAAAATTAAGCGGACGGAGAAGAATGAAACTTGGCACACCTATAGTTTATATAGAGAAGGAGTACAGAATGCTAATATATTTTTTTAAATAATGTATTAAAAAATATATGTTACACGCACTACCATGGTTTGACATCCATGTTTATATAAAGTGACATATACATTGCTAAAGACAACGCGTTGTTAACGCGTCAACGGGGACACTAGTATTTATCATTATATTAAGACGTGAAGGTAAACCTAAAGGTACACCTGGTACACCTTTTTACGAATTTACTGTTTATATGGAGAAGAAATGGAGGGAACGTTATTCCTAAATAATGTAATACTTAGAAATTGATTATATTAAAAAAATAAATATTACATACACTACTATTGGTTTGACAATAACGCCTGTCGTGGCGCAGAGGCACAAGCGTGCGACTGTAAACGCGACAGGTTGTGGGTTCAATCCCCACTCCAGGAAATGTAAAATTTAGTATTTTCATTTCTTGGGTTTGGTAACAAGGCAAAGCGCGGCGTTGAGTTCCGCCGCTCAACACGCAATGCCTCAATTCGGCGGAAAGTGGGAAACGGAATTGTTGAAAGAGAATGGAGTGTCTTAACATTTGGTTCTCTGGTTTCCTCTGCCTACTCCGCTATATGGGGGATATAGCGTGAAGTAAAAAAACACCTTCGTCATAATCCTTAAAAGGGATCGAACATTTTTACCTTCAAGTATTAACATGATTATATATGAATAACCTTAGTGGAATTTGAAATCATTGCATCTATTTGCCAACTGTGGTATTGTGGCAGCTGCATGCATTATCTCACATAGCAGGGTTGTCACAGAGAACTTAGTGTTAAGACACTCCGTTTATCGCTTCCTACCCAAATTCGAGACAAGCGTGTTAAGTAGCGGAATTCAATCCTGCGTTTTGTCTTTCTAATGCGAAGGAACTTAAATATAATCCCCTGAATGGGAATCGAACCCACAACTTGTCGCGTTTACAGCTTCATATTTGAACCCATAGTTATCGTAGACACTTGTCTACTGCACCATTATAGTGATATATAAAATATGTATGAGAATCACAAACAAAGGTTTGCTTTGCTCGTTGACGTAATATGTTACAAATAGACGTACGTATCTCCTATCTGCCTAATAAGACCTAGTTCTTTATGTGGGTGGCGGTATATTATTCAATATACTTTAATGTCTACATTATAATCTAGATTAAGAGGCACTCAGAGATCAACATTAGCGTTTAACTGACTTTAAATCATTAAATACAATTTATACTTTCTTTGAATCCCTTGCTATTATATTTTTTACGTTTTTATGTCTAATTAGTGTCTCCGTTGACGCATTAACAACGCGTTGTCCTTAGCAATGTATATGTCACTTTATATAAACATGCATATTATTATTAATTATTAATTTAAATAATTTTTTTAGGCATTATTTAAAAAAAAAAATTATCATTATGCACTTCTTCTCTATATAAACTATAAGTGTGCCAAGTTTCATGCTCTTGGGTCCACGTAATTTTCGTAAAAATTGTTACAAAGTTTTTGCTTCACATATTTATATATAGATCACGGAGGTTAACGCAGTAATTTCTTTCGCCTATGTCTTATTTATCAATACGTAAATATTTGCCCTAGTTTGAATCGAACCTACTACCTTTTTTATAGTGAAAAACTTATAAATAGCTATCATCAGTTCATTTCAAGCACGTATTTCGTCGAAGGCGGCATTAGTACGATCTTTTCAAATTTGACAGAGGACTTGGACAGTCGAAGCCAGTGTTAATGTTTAAAAGAACAGGGGAGTCGTAAATCTCAGGTATTGCTCAGAGCTCCTCTTCCTGTAACAATGATAAAAAGGGGCCCCTTAGCCTACACTTGGGTTGCAAATCTTCTAAAAAAACTTTGCTCAGAGCTCCTTTCCCTGTAGTACATTCAACGGTAAGAAATTTTTAAAAATTTTTAGAACTGACGTTCACGTAGTCAGAGAGCGCCTAGAATCAAGACACTCCGTCATCCGCTTTCCGTCTGAATTCGAGATATAACATGTTATGTGACGCAACTCAACGCCGCGTATTATATTCCCAAACTGAGAAATAAAAATAAAGCGCTTTAGCAGTGAGACGCTGTCCTATTTCGCCATGATGGTCTCATGTAGAGGCATACTGAGGAGTTTCTTCTTGTAATCTCTTTCCTTCTTCCCTTAATATCTTTTTCTTTCCTCTTCCAGGGTTATGCAGCAAGCTGGAGAGTGGTATAAGCAAAATAAACAGCTGAAAAGACGAAGTACAGCTCTTCTACATGCTTTACCCACGACTGTCGATATCGATCTGACTGACGCTACTGACACTGGTATTTTTTTTTTATTTTACTTGTTTTTTTTTTCAGATTCACTTTACATAGCACAGAGAGGACAGAGTATTAAGATATTGTATTCTACTCTTTCCACCGGAATTTGTAACATTGCATGTTACATGAAATTAAATTATTTAAATATATAATTACCCTAAATGAGAATCGAATCTCCAACCCCATTCTCGTTTACAGCTAGACATTATCCCACTACGCCATTTGGTGGTGTCATTCCTTTTATTTATCTACTTTGTATAATAGGAGAGTCTTAACATTAAGTTCTCAGGTTCCCTCTGCCTACCCTGCTATGTACGGGATACAGCGTGAAGCTAAAAAAAAAGTATAAGCAGAGAGAAACGACACTAAAGAAATGTGTCACTAAGTTAATAAGTGATTTGTAAGATTCGTGATATAAATGAAATCATGAATTTTCATACAAATTAAATGATTTCCTCATATGTTAAAATATTCTACACATAACGTGTATATGCTAAGATTACGACTAAACAACGATTACGCAAAATGCCTACATTTAAATAGAAATCGGATTTACTTAATTAATCAACGTTACATACATACAGCTTCACGCTGTATCCCGCATATAGCAGGGTAGGCAGAGGGAACCTAGTGTTAAGACACCCCGTTTCCCACTCTCCGCCGAATTGAGGCATTGCGTGCTGAGTGGAGGAACTTGTTACCATACCCAGGAAATGAAAATTTCCATTATTATTCCATTTATTCCATTCAACGTTTATAATGTAAGTTACGTTTTTTCCCGCAAAGCAGTCAAAGAGAACCTAGTGTTGAGACACTCCGTCCTCAACTTTCCTTACAAACTCTAGTGTAACATTGCGTATTGAGTGGCTAAACTCAACACCAGCCTTTGTCTTGTCTAAGCACGATAACAAAGATATTTAAGTATAATGATTCCTCCGATTGGGAATCGAACCTATAACTACTTCACCACGATGGCCTCTTAAATTAGTTTTTATACGTCATTTTAAATATTTTTTCCGAACTTAAGTATATAAATAACTTTTTGAAGTGTTATTTACTTAAAAAAAAAAACTTATTATTAACTTAAAAAAAAGCAACTTCATGCTGTATCCCGCATATAGCAGGGTAAGCAGAGGGAACCAGAGAACATAGTGTTAAGACACTCCGTTCTCTTTTAACATTTCCGTTCCCCACTAACCGCCGAATTGAGGTATTGCGTGCTGAGTGACAACTCAACGTCGCACTTTGCCTTGTTACCAGAGCGACGAATTGAAAATACTAAATATTATTTAATATTTTCATTTCCTGGAGTGGGAATCGAACCCACAACCTGTCTCATTTACAGGTTTCGTTTAGCTATAAGCAGTGCATTACAGCTAAAGCTATCGCATTTTTGAATCATATACACTCGTATGTTAAAATACATGGGAACAATGAAATTATTCATACACTGACTCATTTTTAACATTAATATAGATAATGTGAGGAAAATGCGTATTTTATATATAAACAAAGTAGTTTATTCTTGTTTTTACCCGATTTTAAAGAAAGGAGATTATCGATTTGACTGTTTTTTTGTGTGTTACTGCATGATTTTTTTACTGGATGATTCATTCATTATACATACATATATACATAGCTTCACGCTGTATCCCACATATAGCAGGGTAGGCAGAGGGAACCTAGTGTTAAGACGCTCTGTTCCCCACTTTCCGCCCAATTGAGGCATTGCGTGCTGAGTAGCGGAACTCCACGCCGCGCTTTGCCTTGTCACTAAACCCAAGAAATGTAAATACTAAATTTTACATTTCCTGGAGTGGGAATCGAACCCACAACCTGTCGCGCTTACAAGCTTACGCTTGTGCCTCTGCGCCACGACAGGTGTTAAATTATAATAAAAATATAATTTCTTTCCAAAAACTTAAATGTACTATAGTACTATAGTACATCAACGTCAATATATTGACGTTTCCAAAATTTGTTGTGTTATGTGTTTCAAAAATTGTCTTATTTTTTAAAAGGTGGTAGGAGGTTCGTCCTCCGACTGGCTCGCGACCACTATCATGTCAAAGACGAACCGCCAAATATCTAATGATGATGTGTTCCGGTTCGATGGCATGTAAGCCCAAAGATTTTCCCTTTCCACCCAACCTTTCCCAAAATGTGAAGGTGGTTCTGATAGTGGACTACTACATTGTCCCTTCCATCAGTATCCTCTAGGTTGGCAACGCATCTCAACATCTCTGGTGTTGTAGATGTCTATGGGCGAGAGTAACCACTTACCATCAGGTGTCACTTCTGCTCGTTTGCCGTCCGTTATCAATAAAAAAAAAAAAAAAAAAAAAGTCCACTATAATTTTGGTGCATTATGTCCTTTTAAAATTTTATTTTACTTATTATAATTTTTTTTATATTTACAACTTATCACTTGAATATTATATAAATATCTTCAAATATGCTCTTCAGCATCAGACACCAGTGCTGCAACGAGGAGGTGGAATTCTGAAACGCACAGTGAGCGAACTCTCCGAGCAAATAGCGTACTACAAACTGCAAGTCAATGCGGCGAAACTTCGCCAGATTTGAAGCACATGGGAGTGTGTACAGCTTACACTAGTGTTAAGAGAGGAACCTAGTGTTGAGACACTCTGCTTTCCATTTTCTGTAGAAATGCAAGATGTGTGTTGAATGGTGGAAGTTAATGTTGTGTTTTGTCTTATCAAAGTGTGGGAATGAAAATGAATTATATCGCATCTTTAGAGTGTCCCCGTTGACAGGTAACAACGCATTGCATCTTTATCAATGTGTATGTCTTTATGTCAAAACAAACATGGATGTCAAAACATCCATGCTAGTGTGTGTAACATTTATTTTATTAATTTAATATACTTTTATGCATTAATTTAAAAAGATATTATCTTTCTGCCTGTCCACTTAATTTTTTTCGTAAGCAGGGTACAAAATTTTTAGCTTCACGTGTTTATATATAAGAGTACTCAGGCGGGAATCAGACCGACAGCCAATCGCGTCCAGTCAGACCTTTGTCCCACTACATCACTATACACCATACTTCGCGTACATATATTACAAAAGCATACTGTCGTGGCGCAGAAGGCACAAGCGTGCGACTGTAAACGCGACAGGTTGTGAGTTCGATTTCCATTCAGGAAATGTAAATTTAGTATTTTCATTTTCTTGGGTTTGACTAACAAGTAAGCGCAGCGTTGAGTTCCACCACTCAACACGCAATGCCTCAATTCGGCGGTAAAGTGGGAAACGGAATTGCTGAAAGAGAATGGAGTGTCTTAACACTAGGTTCTTTGGTTCCTCTGCCCCTGCACGCCGCTATATGCGGGTTACAGCGTGAAGTTAAATATATATATATGTTTCAATTCTAGACATACAACAATAGTAATTGGTTAAAAAAAACATGTTTAGAAAACGTATAAAATTTAGACATAACAGGATTGAAACTCAGCGCTTCTTGGACACTGTCAAAGCGCTAATCACTAAACCATACGTTCTTATCTAACGCTCTTATGTCAGAAATTCTTATACACTTGTTTCTCTTATCCTGTCTGATTTGAAAATATTCAAAACATAAAATATTTTCAAATAATTTTTGGAAAACGTTTAAAAAAATTGAACGTGATAGGACTCAAACCCGCACCTTTTGGGATCATCAAATTTTTACCATAGCCATACTTAAAAATATGAAAAAAAATATTTCAGGAATTGGAAACAGAGAAGGAAGAGTTTACAGCAGCAGAAGGAGTTGGAGAGGAAGTTAGAGGGTTGGAAGGAGCACTTAATCGTGTTTCAAGTTACTTTTGGATGAAATGGCCGCTTTGAAACATGATGCCCGGATAAGGACAGAAATAAGCAGAAACACATGAAACTTTTTTCTTCTTTTTTTTATGTGTTATGGCGTGAATACCTTGATAAGTCGTTGCGTATTTTAAAAAAAAGAAATTATTATTAAAGTATTATTGCTTTATTTATATTCTAGGGTGAGAGAACAGAATCTATAGGTAAATTTTAAGAAAGGCTGCCCTAAAGAATGTGTATTTATTGTATGAATTATCAACTTAGTTACGTCTGGTGCAGATCATCATAATAATAATAATTTGTGGGAGCCCATCAAATGGGAGACGAGTCACCGTCCGCTAACCTTTCAATTTGAGACTGTTGAAAAGGCGGACGTCCAACAGTCTCAATCAATAGCCCAGTACTTAGTCCATCCAAACTCCATTCCATAGCCCTATTTTAGTTTTCCATATGTTCCATAGCTCCTACGCATTAACCGGTGACCATCTGTGAGCAATTGCCTATGGTTACTCACAGATGGATCCCGGTCAATGTGTCAGATTAAAAAGTATTATTGTCTCAAAGGGGCCTCTGTGTTGGACCTTTGTCCCCACGCAAGCCTTCTAAAGAACCAGGTTCCTTTCAACCCGAGAACTGTAAAAGAGATATATACAACATAGAAACATACAATACAAATATAAATATTATGCAATGGCCAAATTACGACTTAAAAAGAGTAATTTTTGTAATTGATAGCTGCTAGTGCTTCTGATCAGACTATGTCAGAATCTCTAGTTGGCATTTTAACTTACTTAAGATCTGACGAGTTTTTGAGTTATTCGTAACAATATTACATTATAGTGCCATTTTATTTGAAATCATTAATTTTGATAATCTTATTTACTATGTAATCGATTAAAACTGTCTTCTATCTTCATTTCTTAGATATAAATCGGAAGCCAGAGATGCCAAAAAGCGTGCCAAGGTCCTGGCACACCAGAGTGCCTTACTCCTCGGAGAGTTAGGAGAGTTGGGACCTGATGAGAGACTTGGTCTCCTGCTGGCGGAGGTGGACAGCCTCCGGGATGCCTTGGAACAACAGGGGATGAGGCATAGGGACCAGCTCGAGGAATTGCAGGTGGGGAAACTATTTTTTGTATTTTATTTATTTATCATTCTATGATTCACATTTAAATAAAAACGAAATATTAAATGCATGTCGTGGCGCAGAGGCACAAGCGTGCGACTGTAAACGCGACAGGTTGTGGGTTCGATTCCCACTCCAGGAAATGTTAATCTTTTCATTTCCTGGGTTTGGTAACAAGGCAAAGCGCGGCGTTGTACATTGCGCATGTCTGTATCTTGGAGTAGGAATCGAACCCACAACCTGTTTTTTTATAATATAGAAATTGAAAAAATAGATTAAAGTAACTATTTAACAAGTTGTGATTCGATTAATTCTATTCTGAAATGCAGTTATTTAAAAAAAAACGATCCATTTTGGAACAACAACACTAATTTTCGTCAATTATTTCATTCTTTATAATATAAAATTATGTATTTTTAAATGTTTAGCTTTAAAAGTGTCGTTATTAGTTTTTATATATTTAAATTAATTTTACTAGTGTCTCCGTTGACGCGTTAACAACGCGTTGTCTTTAGCAATGTAATAAAATAATAAATAAAAATTTTGAAACATTTTAACCGTTCAATGTGGGTAAAAATTACTTTAATTTTTGATACAATCACATCAATCACAGTTACAATCACAAAAGCACATGTTAAAATAAACAATCATATAAAATTACAGCTAAAACTAGCAGGAAAACACGAAGAAACAGACATATTACTATGGGAAGAGAAGATAAAGCTGGCAGAAGAAGATGCACAGAAGGCTCTAGAGAGGGCGGAGAAAGCGGAAAGAAGACTCGCGGAAGTTGAGAAGAAACCTACAAAGAAATCCAATTTAATGTCGAGAATAAGTTACTTTGAAAACGGTGGTAGTGAGAAGAAAGAGAAGGTGGTGGAAGTGAAGGAAGTTAAGGAAGATGTGGAAGATGTTGTTGTTGGTAAGAGAATTTATTTAATACATAGCAGGGTAGGCAGAGGGAAGACACTCCGTTCCCCACTTTCCGTCGGATTTAGGCATTGCGTACTGAGTGGCGGAACTCAACGCCGCGCTTTGCCTTGTTATCAAACCCAAGAAATGAAAACTTGCATTTCCTGGAGTGTGTCTCGAACCCACAACAGGCGCCGCGACAGGCGGTAATTTATTTATTACATAAGGAAATATAATTTATATAACTTAAATATTAATATTAGAAGAGTAATTAAAAATAACTAGTGTTTCCGTGTTAACAACGCGTTGTCTTTAGTAATGTATATGTCACTTTGTATAAACATGGATGTTAAACTATGGTAGTGTGTGTAACATTTATTTTGTTAATTTAATATACTTTTTATGCATTATTTAAAAAAAAAAGAATTACTTTCCGCACTCCTCTATATAAACTATAAGTGTGCCAAGTTTCATGCTCCTCCGTCGTAATTTTCCTAAAAAGGGGTACAAATTTTTTGCTTCACGTATTTATATATAGATATAATTAAAAGATATTTCTTTTGTGTGTGTTTATATTAATGAGTTTCGCAACATTTACATCTCTAACCGACTTCTAAAAAAGGAGAGCATAAATTCGATTTTTTTTGTGTTACGGCATAACCAATTTTGATGGTAGCTAGTGCTTCTGATGCCCCACTTAGTTGAGATCTGACAATAGTTTTTGAGGTATTCGTAATGCTACCTTTTAGTACATATATTTGAAATCGGATTTTTTTTCCCTACCTTAATTATTATTTACTATAATATTACAGAACAAAAACAAGAAGAACCACAAGAACCACCACCGCCACCTATCACTCCCACACCCTCCCCTCCCCAAATCCCCGCTCCCCCGACACTCCCCCCGCCTCCTCCACCTCCCTGTTTACCCCCACCCCCTCCTCCTCCACCGCCACCGCCCACGGTGTTTAACGCTGCGACGTCGGTGGAAGACATGGCGGACATGTTAGCGAGTAAAGGAGCTCAGTTGAAGAAAACTAAGCAAAATGGTGGTTAGTATGGGAGTTTTAGATTTTTTTAGGATGATGATTGGAGAATTTAGTGTCTGGGCACTCTGTTTTTTTTCTATTTCTTGCCTCAATTTAGATATTAAGTTATTAAAGTTACTATTTAATAAATGATGGAACTCAATGTACTTTGTCTTATCAAAGTGAGGAAATTGAAATAGTTGATTTAGAATTTTCTCGTTCTGGTTACACTTAACACGGCGTTGACTTCCGCCACTCAACATGAAGTGCCTAGAACATGAAGTTTAGAGTGTGTCTTGTCACTAGCTTTTAGCTGCCTACCCTAATGCGGGATAAAGAGTGAAGGTAAAAATATTGCATTAAAGATGTAATAAAATAAAAACATATGAAGTTTTTGGTATAATATAAAAAAAGTAGTTTTTATTGTCTTTTATTTTCTGATTAAGATATATTTTTTAGTCTAGTCTAATCTTGAAAATGGCGCAACACACGGAGTGTTTCATTATTATTTGTTCCACATAAATACCACCACCTAATAAAATTCTCAAAATGGGCAACTAAAACCGAGTGCCTTAATATTATTTTGTTCATATATTCCAATAGATCAGCCAAATATCTTACTATTATTTATTACATATAAATTCTTTCTTAACAAAGTGGAAGAAAATTGAGAACGGAATGTTTTGTTATTAACCACCTGACCCGGGAACCAACGGGGAATAACCTTTTGTTCAACTCGTCTCACAATGGGGATTTCTTTTTTAATAGTTATCAGTAAAACTTTTGTAATAGATAAGAACAACGTAGAACATAATGCGTTCAATATATTACGATTAATTTCAATGACGAAAAATGTCGTCATGTCCATTGCAGTAGACCGTTATGTATGACGTAATATTTCGTCATATCCCATTAACAAGTTAATATATATGGAGTGTTTTAATATTTTGTCACATGTCCCAGGTGGTGCAATAGACGCGATAGTTGATCAAATCAAGGGCGGTAAGTTCCAGCTCAAATCCACAGGAGAGAATTTCTTGGAGAAGAAACCGAAAGACGACCAGCCTGAAGCTGTGAAGGAAATGCTGCAGATCCTGGGCACTCTGAGGAAGCGGAGGAATGTTAATAGACCCAATATATTGCCAGATGAGTAAAAAATATATATTTTTATATGTGTATGTATTTTGGTTACTTTTAATGTAATAAATGTGTCAATTATTGGGAGTTTTGAGGATATGGTGGAATCTTAATGGACCTGTTTTTGTTAGTTGAGTAAAAAGATATTTTTTTTTAATTATTAAGTACACAGATAAGTATTTTTTTATGTCATATGTCATCATTAATAAAAAAAACAAATTATAATAATTAATAAGAAAAATATTATATATATATATATATATATATATATATATATATATATATATATATAATATACTTATTATATTATATATTATATATATATATATATATATATTTCGTTTCATATTCTTTTTTTTTTAAATTGTAATGATTTTTTTTATTTCCTCATTAATATTATATAATGGTAATAGATTTTGTAATATAGAGGAACGCAATGTTTGTTTTTTTTAAACAAGTTTGAATGTATGGATTTGAAGTGACACCTTATTAAGTAAATTCTTATAGACTTTATTTTTTTATAAGTATCAATGAATGTAAGAAAAATATTTAGACAGATTATAAATATATAATAGTTATTAATTCATTCTCTTTAAACATAATGTTAACGTAATATTTTTTTTTTATGTAATAGCAAAAGATTTTTACAAAAACATCTTTAGAGGACAATCTGTTTTCAAGCGTTTTGTTCATATATATATATTAAGCATTAATATTTTAAAACTTTTTTTTAACTAAAAAAAAATAATATTAATTAAAAAGAACTTAAGACATCATAATTACTTACATACATAGCTTTACGCTGTATCCCGCATATAGCAGGGTAGGCAGAGGGAACCTAGTGTTAAGACACTCCGTTCCCCACTTTCCGCCGAATTGAAGCATCATAATTAATTAGCTATAAAGAAGCTAAAATATTCTTGTTATTGTTTAAACAATTACCATAATTATTATAAGTATCATTCAATTATTGTTTGATTCATTTTTTTTACAATAATTTAGATTTTTAATCCATTGATTTAAATCGCACAAATTAAATGAATCCAAAAGATTCATAATTTAGATTTATTAATACATATTTATATAATAATTATTATAATAATATATTTTTAAAGAAGTATTCTCTTAAATGCAATAAGTAATTATTTTATGATAATTAAAAAATTGGGAACAACATTTGAGCTTATTTTAAAATTATTAAAAAAAATTTTTTTTTCAATATGTAGATAATAATAAAATTGACTGAATTAAAGAAATATATTTAGACTTTTAGAAACAATTATACAATGAAAATATTTATTTAAGAGAGAATGCACAATGAGTCACACCAACACATCTAAATCTTATTAAAAAGTGAATGCATTAAATGCGCCTGTTCTTGCAAATAACAATAGTTTTTGTTTTATCAAAATCGGGCTAGGATTACAGAAATTACAGCGTCTAAAGTTTTAACTTTTTTCGAAACTCGCGTTCCGTCGATATCGTTTGGTGACGTCACGTGTTGTGTGTGCGTGTTGTTACACGTACATGTATGTGAGTGTGCACGTGACGTCACACAGTAGCGCTACTAACGCGACCGAGGCTGCACGTTAACGCAACATTTCTCAGTCATTTTTGAATATAGAAAAAAATAAAAACAGATTCTATTTTCTTCAGTTACCTTCTACTTAGATATGCTGTTAGCTAAAAACGTTGGTGTGACTCATTTTACTTAATTCAATATAATTACCAACTTTTGACAAAAGAGGTTATAAATTTGACTGTATATTTATTAACATATCGAATTAAAATAATAATCAATAATTTAATTATGAACATTTAGATTATTACTTAAAGTATATGGGGTTCGAATCCTGTTCATGTATTTTTTATACACAAGAAAAAATATATATATATAAAAAAATGTACATTAATACTGCCATTTTTTTATTAATTTAGCATTAGATTTTTTTTTTAATTTAATGTCTAGACTCTCCGTTCTCTATTTTCCTCCAGAAATTTAGACATTTAGTGTTGTATTGCGGAACTCAACGCCGCGCTTCACGTTGTAACTAAACCCAGGAAATGAAAATAAATTTTTACTTTTCCTGGATTGGAAATCGAACCCACAACCTGTCTCATTTACAATCGTACGCTTGTGCCTCTGTGCCACAACATTCATTATTAAAAATAATATGTACATATTTTTACTACAAATGAATAACAGTTAGTGACTTAAACGTAGTGACCTAATCACTCTTCTCACCGTTTTCTCTGTATAATTCAAAGGACGTTTGGAAATAAATATTAATTTACTCTTTACATATGTGTTGCCATTACTATTATCTTTTTTTTTTTTAATTTTTAAGTTAAAGATGCGATGCGATGGAATTGTGATATTTTTAAAATAGTATTCATGTATTGTAATATATATGTTTAAGATAATTATACTCGTGCCTTATATTTGTATGTGACTTTAATAAATGGTTTATTAATAATATTTAGTTGTTTTTTTCAAAGAGGAGAGAACCTAGTGTTCCAACTCTCTATTCCACTTTCTGTCCCGAAACGAGACATTTGCGAAGTGGTAGAACTAAACGCCACGCACTTTTTTTTTTATGGAAAGGACAAGGCAAACTCGCGTTCGGGTCACCTGATGGTAAGTGATCCCCGCCGCCCACGGCCCCGTGTAACACCAGACGAGCTACAGGTGCGTTGGCAGCATTTAAACA
This sequence comes from Philaethria dido, assembly GCA_033558755.1. Lineage (NCBI taxonomy): Eukaryota > Metazoa > Arthropoda > Insecta > Lepidoptera > Nymphalidae > Philaethria > Philaethria dido. Next base: position 67,105 of record JAKGSA010001146.1, on the reverse strand, counting down.
CACTGACCTTTACACAGCACAGAATATAAATTAGATTAATATTCGATTGGGAATCGAACCCACAACCAATAATGGTGATTCTTCAAGGTTTTGCACTTTTCTGATTCATATGGCCCAAAATTTTGCACACTTTCGGCGTGTATCTATGAAAGTATGTGTACCACAAAACATATATTTCAGATCCCTTATCTCGCAGTGGTGAGGCGTCCATATAACTCAATCCACACCGGGTTACCTAACTTCTCAAAGTACAAGTGTGACCTAAAGAAAAAAAGCTCGCCGGGAAAATGTGGAGCTCGAAAAAACAAAGTCAAACAAGGTGTGAGAACTAAAAAAAAAGGTCGCCAGGAAAATATTGAGCATGAAATAAAAAAAGATCATCCGCAAAATTCTATAGTGAAATTACGAAATTCCTTGACATCTTATACCGATTTCCCTGAATATATCGGCTTACCTAAAAATTACCGGTTTCCCTAAATATATATACCGGCTTCCCTAAATATACATCGGCTTCCCTTAATTTACCGGCTTGCCTAACTAGAATTTTTACCTATTGCCACCTACCTTCACAGAAACACGGTTTATTATGCCAAGTGTCGAAATTTTGGGCCATATGAATCAGGTGAATAATTAAATCTTGAAGAAATATTCTTTAATGTCAGTTTTATTATTTAATATTTGTTTTTTTTTTCAGCTTCACGCTCTATCCTTCACATAGCAGGGCAAGTAGAGGGAACCAAAGAACCTAGTGTTAAGACACTCCGTTCTCTTTTAACATTTCCGTTCCCCACTTTCCGTCGAATTGTTGCATTACGTGCTAAGTGGCGGAACTCAACGCCGCGCTTTGCCTTATTACTAGAGCAGGGAAATGAAAATACTAAATATTATTAAAAAAAAACATTTCCTGAAGTGGGAATCGAACCCACAACCTGTCGCGTTTACAGTCGCACGCTTGTGCCTCTGCCTCTAAATACTTCTTTACTTTCTACTGAAATTGGAATTGTGTAAAATAAATTGTAAACAATATTTATTACAATTATTATTAAAATAATTTTTTTTTTACATTAAACTATTAAAAAATACATAAATTTAAATGTAATAAATATAACATATATATATATATAGAAATAACTGTATGATAATGAGTGACATCTTGAACTATTTGTGACCGCCATTGCCAAGTTCTCTTCAAAATCCGAAAAATCACTGTAAAGTAAATGTATTATACATACATACATACATACATACATAGCTTCACGCTGTATCCCGCATATAGCAGGGTAGGCAGAGGGAACCTAGTGTTAAGACACTCCGTTCCCCACTTTCCGCCGAATTGAGGCATTGCGTGCTGAGTGGCGGAACTCAACGCCGCGCTTTGCCTTGTTACCAAATTTATTATACAATATATTAAGACACTTGGGGGATTTTTTTTATTATATATTAAATTGGTTCATCGCCCGTAGTTATTGAAAAAATATTTTTTGTATTTCTTTTAGCTTCACACTGTATTCCGCACATAGCAGGGTAGGCAGAGGGAACCTGAGAACCTAGTGTTAAAACACTCCGCTCTCTTTTAACAATTCCGTTCCCCACTTTCCACTAGATAAAGGCATTACGTGCTGAGTGGCGGAACTCAACGCCTCGCTTTGCTTCACAGACCCAGAAAATAAAAAAAACTAAATATTATTTATAAATTTTCATTTCCTGGAGTGGGATTCGAACCCACAACCTGTCGCATTTACAATCGCACGCTTGTTACACGAACGACAGGCGTTATAAAATAGCAAAATACAGTTATTTTAAATAAATGAGAAGAAAATAAAAATAAAAAACATAAAAAAATATTCTAATAAATTTTATTTCTGACTTACAAATGCTTTAAATTTAAAATATTACAAAAATATAAATTAAAAAAGAACTTAAAAAAAATAAACAAAAAATTAAGTATTAAATGGACGGAGAAAAAAAACATATCCAATGTTCAAAATGAGTCAAATATTAAATAATTCATATAAATAACACACAATTATAAAGAACAAAATACCCGACTGAACCAATTCTTCAGATTTAGGAAGCAAATTCAAATAAAGTAACTATAAAAGCTAGTTATGTGTTATATATTTGAAATGTACTAATTAAGTCCTTTCATTTGACACCCCACACGGTATCGACGATTTTTTTGTTTATATTCATGACGTAATTGTCTAGAGAGTGCCATATTGAATTAAGAGTGACGTCACATATGTAAGAACACTTGGAGTATCAATACCTATATAACTTCATCTTAATTATATAATTCGGTCCAGGGGTTTGTAAGATATGAGGTAATAAAGAATATTCAAACATACATGATACTGCACGAAAAACATAACTCTCTTCCTGACAGTCGGAGTAAAATGCCTTAATTGTCATTTTGCTTATAAATAAAGAAACAAAAAAATAAGCTAAAATAAATATTTTTTAATGATCATAACGCACAACACTCACGCTTACTCCGGGACAATAAAAAGAACCTAGACACTCCGCTCACCACTTTACCGCCTGAATTCAAAACATTACATTTTTTAAACGGCGGAACTAAACCGCCGCATTTTGACACCAGAGCGAAAGAAGGAAAATAATTAAGGAATATTCATCACAAATACACAATAACGCCTGTCGTGGCGCAGAACACAAGCGTGTGACTGTAACGCGACGGGTTGTGGATTCGATTCCACGCTGCCAGGAAATGAAAATGTTAAATAATATTTAGTATTTACATTTCTTAAGTTTGAGTATTATAACCAAACCTAAGAAATTACCACGACATTCAGCACGCAATGACTCAATCCGGCGGAAAGTGCGAAACGGAATTGTTGAAAGAATTATGGGTGTCTTAACACGTTGGTTCTCAGATTCCCTCACACACTGCACCACACTGCTATATGCGGGATACAGCGTGAAGCTAAAGAACAATTACATACATTTTGCTGTTCTACTGTGGTACAATGACCTCTGTTATCCATAACAATTAAAAAAAAAATTAGAATATACAGGATGTTTCAAAATAGCTATTTTTATATAATACAAAAAAAAGAAATAATAAAATATTACAATATATAGGGTGTTATAAATTTAGTTCTCGTTATATTATGTATCGCGTACAGAGCGGATGAAACACCGGCTGCGACTCCCCACTTGACGTGCGGTAGGAGGTCCTGTTATATTAAGCATTTAAATATAATTAAGTATTTTACTATATAAATAAAAGAATATTCAAAAAAAATCTGTTCTAAATTTAAATATTTAGTAAACTTAATTGATTTTTATTATATAATTAAAAAAATATTTTTAGAATTATAAATGTAATGCAACACTGTTTATTTTATCATTCAAATTGGGATGCAAAATTAATGTCTTGATCTCAGCTTAATTTAAAAAAAATCAATTTTTTTTTAAATAACCTCTATTAATCTATAACTATGTCAATTTAGTAAAAGCCTACAGGGTGTTAACACAAATAATAATTTCTACTATAATTATTAGTTCATTAGCTTTTGCATTAATGACATTATGAAGCTGTGTTTGTCACTTTTTATTAACAACAATACAATACAATAGGAACCTCGATTAATCGGGGTTTCAAGGGGCCCCGCATGTATCCCGCTTATAGCAGGGTAGGTAGAGGGAAATTAGTGGTAAAACACTCCGTTCTCCACTTTCCACCGAATTGAGGCATTACGTGTTGAGTGGCGGAACTCAACGCTGCGCTTTGCTTTGTTACCAAACTCAGGAAATGTAAATACTAAACTTACACTTCCTGGAGTGTGTCTCGAACCCACAACCTGTCGCGATTACTGTCGCACGCTTGTGCCTCTGCGCCACGACAGGCGTTATATAGTTCATAATATTTATTTAATAATAAAAATAATGAAATAAAATACCGGACAGAACCGGTTGCGGTATCATAAGTATCCGGTAAGTGCTAGTCCAATTTAATTTCTAGAAACCAGTCAATAAAATATAGCAATTCGATTATCCGGGCTATTCCTTATTACACCGGATAATGGAGGTTCTAGTGTACATACACAAATAATATGAAAGATACCAAACAATTACACCCAAAATCTATAAACTGAACTACATTAGAATATTATTTTTACAATAATAATCTACACATTACAAAAAACATATATTAGTAATTCTAAATTTTGTGACAATCATACATAAAAAGTGATATTCACATTTTTAACCACTTAAATATTAATATTAAATAATAAAAAAAATCAATTTAAATTAAAAAAAAATTACAAAAAATATTTTTTTAGCTTCACGCTGTATCCCGCACATAGCAGGGTAGGTAGAGGGAACCTGAGAACCTAGTATTACGACACTCCGTTCTCTTTCAACAATTGTGTTCCCTACAAAATATGTATTTAAAAAAAGTTATACAGCATGTTCCGAAATAATTAAAATCTAAAAAAAAATTAATAATAATATTTAAGGGATCTAAAACACAGCTAAGTTACATAATATATAATATTCTTACTATGATTCTTACAGAGAATATTCTCGAAGTTTATCCACAACCAGCTTCTTGTTCTTCTTCAACCAGTTAATATTTAAACGGGCGCTTTCAACACCTTGAGATATTGCCAATTTCGATTCTGTGAGGTATTTTGCGTTCTTCTCTTTCCAATCTAGGAACTGTTTGGTAAGAAAGAAAGAGATAGGAGATTAATTTTAATAATATGTGTAAATAATTATGTATGTACCTTAGGATGCAGTAGTGGGAGAGGGTTTGACGGTTAACGTCATTGGTTGTGGGTTCGATTTCCACTCGGGGACACTTTAAGCTTAGCTGTTAAACACGTTATGACTTGAGTATGTTATGTACATTGTCATATAATCTATAGTTACGCAATTCCTAAATAAAGTTCAAAACATTTTTATGATTTAGTAATAACAGAATTCGCAGAGAGAACCTAGTGCCAAGGCACTCCGTTCTCCGCATTCCGCGTATAATGGAGACGTTTACTATACTAAAGGCACTGCGTGAGCGTTTTGTCTCACCAGAAGGAGAAAATAAGGCGATGTTCTACTGCACCACGATGGCGTGAGAGGTATAATCTATGACATACATTAATATAATAAAATGTTCATATCATATGTTTCCATCCATCCTCTTCATATGTTCTCTCCTCTACCTAAAGGTTACCTGGAAGAGATCGTTCTCTTAGCGATAAGGTCGCCCATTGTACTCTATTATAAATATTAAGATGTTTTTATTTTATATCTTTCTGTTATGCAATAAAGAGTATTTATTATTATTATTATGTATCTCGTTATAAGTTCTCGGGTTCAAAGGAACCCGGCCCTTTGGAAGGCTTGCGTGGGGACACAGGTCCAACACGTAGAGGCCCCTTTGAGACTACAATATTTTTTAATCTGACGCATTGACCGGGATCCATCTCTGAGTAACCATAGGCAATTGCTCAGAGATGGTCACCGGTCAATGCGTAGGAGCTATGGAACATATGGAAAACTAAAATAGGGCTATGGAATGGAGTTTGGATGGACTAAGTACTGGGCTATTGATTGAGACTACCGGACGTCCGCCTTTTCAACAGTCTCAAATTGAAAGTTTAGCGGACGGTGACTCGCCTCCCACGTCGTGGGCCCCCACGTCGCGGCGTAGTGCCTCGGGCGCAACATCGGTGTGGTCGGCTAAGGGTGTCGAGAGGTGTGCACCGGTTTCACCATCGCGAGTGAGCTCGTGAGCGGGTTTCCCCGCTATTACGCAGATTGAGCACTTCCACCCTTCCGAGAATATAGCTCTTGCGCTCCACTCTGCCGGCCAATGAAGGCAAGCCAGAGGCGGGGGATAAATTACAATTCCCCTCTGGAGGTCTCAGGTCCGTGGGGTCGCCACTCCCCAACAGCTCGCCACAAGCTGCCCTGCGGGCTTTATTATTATTATTATTATTACAATAACTTATTTAACATACCTCGTCAAGTTCCTTGTCCGTAGTAAATTGACTCAACAGAGCCTTCAGAATACCTCCGATACGTCTGTCCTGACCGCGGAACCTAAAACATACATTAATATTAAAATAACCATATTACAAATAACAATATTTAAATGCCTGTGGTGGCGCAGAGCCACAAGCGTGCGACTGTAAACGCGACAGGTTGTGGGTTCGATTCTCACTCCAGGAAATGTAAATGTGTAGTATTTTCATTTCCAGGGTCTGGTATCAAAGTAAAGCGCGGCGCTGAGGTGCACCACTCAGCACCTATCCTTTTCCCAGAATGAGGTGGTTCCGGCCACTACATTATTTCCTCTCCTTCCCATCTGAACACTAGGTCGGCAACGGATATACAACTCCTCTGGTGTTGTAGATGTCCATGGGCGAAGGTCACCACTTACCATCAGGTGGTCCTTCTTCTCGTTTGCCGTCTTATATCAATAGAAAAATAGACTTTATCATACTCACGCATTATAAATATCGTCGATCCTATTATAGATGAAGTCCTTAGCGACGTAGTACCCGACGGTGGAGCGCGCGACGGCCGCCAGCACCGCGCCCGCGTCCTGTCGGCGCACCTCCGACCCCTCTGTTACTGACCACTCTAGGTATCTGTGGAAGAATTATTTAATAGTAATTGTGGACGAAAAATTACATATAGTAGAGTAAATAAATATAATTTTACCTCCGATGGCGCACTGGCGCCATTATTTTCTCCGACTACATTATTTCCTCCCCCTACCATGTAAACACTAGACGGCAACGCATTTACAACTCTAGTGTTGTAGATGTCCATAGGCGAAGGAGTTATGCACTATAAGGTGGTCCTTCCTGCTCGTTTGCCATCTGTTATCATATATATATATATATATATATATATATATATATATATATATATATATATATATGTGTGTGTTATGCATTAGGACTATCCACTCAGGCATACTACTACTCGGAATTCCAGACAGAAAACACAGTCTTGACATTAGGTACTTCCTGTTAGTTATGACGGAGAAAGTGGCTGAAGCTGTGTGTGTGTGTGTTTTTGCAAAAGATAAGAATCACCTGATAGTAAGTGATCACCGACAACTAAGATGTGTGTAAGACCCGGAAGAGCTACAGGTGCGTTAGGAGGCTATGAGGGGTGGAAATAGACGCATTTTGGAGGTTAGGTTGTGTGTAAGTAGATATGTCTATATCAGTGGCGAAGGTGAAAATATATTCCCCAGGCAAGCTGAGGCGGTTTAGGGAAGGTGGTATAGAATGTAAAGTATTCAGTAATTTCAATATCGAATATTGGTGATATGATCTTTTTATTAGGGGGTTATATGATGTCGAGCTCGTTTTCTTACAATTTGTACCCAACATTTTACTGGCGACCTTTTTAGATGTCTTCTCTCGTATTAAAAAAAGGCAAACCGGTAAAGACCGTTTCGTACAGACGCCCTGCGCCACCTGTGTATATGTATATGTACATACTGTGCCAAGCTATCCACACACGTCCTGGAGCAGGCGAGAGCGCGTGGGGAGCAGCACGTCCCTGGCCGCCGTTGGAGCCACCCAGGCGCCGCGGGAACGAAGCGCCACTCACTTGCGCACGCCGCCACGCACCCAGCGCCGCACGTACGTGTCGCGCGGCGGAGGTCCAGCAGGATGCTGCGACACAGATTAGATAAACATAAAATAAAAGATATTTATTCAAAAATATTTTCAAATTGAGCGGCCAAACTTCAGTAAGTAGTCAAAGACACTTGTGTTGGGAATGTCTCGCTCTCCGATGGCTTAACAATAATATAATACATAACATATAACTTAATAGAACAAAGCCGCTAAAATATTATTACTTATTGTTTTATCTATACAAGTTTTTGTAACGAGGCAAAGCGTGGCGTGTTCCGCCATTCAGTACGCAATCCTTAACTCGGCGGAAAGTGGGGAACGGGTGTCTTAACTAGGTTCCACTCTGCCTGCCCTGTTACCAAGCTATGTGCGTATGTATGTTTTATCTATATATAAAATACGTGAAACAAAGAGCTTTGGATCCTTTATACGAAAATTACGTGGACGAGAGGAGGGCATGAAACTCAGAATGCACACTTACATAGTTTATATAATACTGAAGGAGTGCAGAATAATAATATCTTTTTAAATTAATGCATAAAAATTTTTAAAATTAATAAAATAAATGTTACACACACTTTACCATTTGACGTCCATGTTTATATAAGAGTGAGCATACATTGATATAGATGACGCGTTGTTAACGCGTCAGCAGGGACACCAGTGTTATTTAAAGCGCTAACCATACACTGAGTATCAACAAAAAATATATTTATATCTTTTAGATATATATTTTTTTAATTCTTTCAAACTCATGTTTGTGGCAAATTTAAGAAATATCTAATCTAGACTTCACGATCAAATTTATTTTTTTAAATAAACGTGATACATCAGAATATCTTCCAAAATATCCACTTGAATTCAACAAAATGAAACAAAAACAAAACTTTCTGTCTTAAGGAGAAATAAATCACTCACGGGTTGTTAACATCAGGGTCCTCAGTGTCCATCCACTGCTGGAACAACTCTATGGCATTCTCTTCACAGCCGGGAACCTTCACGCTGCACGCCCATGAACTAGTCATACCCTGATACAAGAAACACAAATACATTCGATATGTTTTTAAATTGTTAATCACACACATTGAATAAGAAAAACATTATTTAGAAAACAAACGCCTGTCGTGGCGCAGAGGCACAAGCGTGCGACAGCAAACGCGACAGGTTATGGGTTCGATTTCCCACTCCAGGAAATGTTAATATTTTCATTTCCTGGGTTTGGTAACAAGGCAAAGCGCGGCGTTGAGTTCCGCCACTCAACACGCAATGCCTCCATTCGGCGGAAAGTGGGGAACGGAATTGTTGTAAGAGAAAGGAGTGTCTTAACACTAGGTTTTCAGGTTCCTTCTGCCTACCTTGCTATATGTGGGATAGAGCGTGAAAAAAAAAATAAAAAAAATATTTTTAAAGACGATTAAAAATAAATTGTAACAAGCGGGTTAGAGAGTTGTGAGTAGCGGGTTCGAGTCCTGCTATATTCAATTTTTTATACATTTTCTAAAAATATTTTACACATAAATTAGTTGCTATCCCTACTTCCCAAGTAATATCATAAATGCAGAAATAACTAGTCTTTATATAAGCGGGTTCGACTCCCGCTGCGTTCAATTTTGATGTGAAACATCTATTGGCGCGTGTATAAACCGGATCGTTGACGTGGCGACGCGTACCGTGGCGACAGGTCCACACGAATTACTAAAGTATATATATAGTCTATCTATAGATACAGACGTCCCATGGCGGCTTACTTTTTTTTTGGTACATATATATATATATATATATATATATATATATATATGTATATATATATATACATATATATTTATATTATATATTTATATATATATTTATAGTACAGTCAGTCTACCTACCTGCATTTTAACACTATTCAAGTCATCGCCATTTATAATCTTCTTGACAGATAGTCCGCCAGCGCGCTCGTACGCGTTAGTGATCAATCTCCTCATAAACTTCTGGAAAGCTCCAAACTCCGGTGTACGTTTTAGAACGTTCTCGATCTTCCCTAGAGCGCTGAGGCCGGTGAGGAGGGGCGCGTAATCGGTTTCCCGGCGAAGATAACTGGCAAGCCTGGAAGTTATAAGCGGTAGTTGTAACTTGAAATCCAATTTTTTGTTTTGTTTTGTTTCATTGGATTTAAATTTTATATAATATATATATCCAGACACAAGTGTACCGACATGTTCTTAAAATAGTAAGAGCGCTGGTTCCCATAACACGAGTTAAATCTTATAATGGGTACCAGAGTTTATAAATATCAGTGTCAAAACAATAAAAGTGAGATCATATTATGTATCTGGTTACTGTAGAACTTTTCTTTTGGTCCAATAAAGATATTATTTATTTATTTATAATTCGGGCTTTTTAACCGACTTACAAAAAAAGGAGAAAGTTCGCAATTCGACTGTATTATTTTTAATTATTTTTTAAATACATTGTGGATATGTACATGTATATGAATTTATGTATGTAATTTTGTGTTTATGTAGGCATATTGTATGTTTATATGTACTTTTTATATTTTTATTTTGGATTATTAATTGCTCTGTACATCCCTTGCCATTTCATATATTCTCTCCTCTACCTAAAGGTTACCTAGAAGAGATCGCTCTCTTAGCGATAAGGTCCCATTGTACTGTATTATAAATATAGAGATGTTTTAATTTGTATCTTTCTACTGTGCAATAAAGAGTATTTATTATTATTATTGCCTCAAATTCGGGCGAAAAGACAGTGCAGCTGTACGGGATAAAACCATGAAGCTGTTAGTATATTATCGATATATAAATACATGAGGCAAAACCCTTGTACCCCTTTTTACGAAAATTACACAGACAGAGGAGCATGAAGAGGAGCGCAGAACGCTAATATTAAAAATTAGTAAAATAAATGTTACACACACTACCATGGTTTGACATGCATGTTTATATAAAGTGACATATACATTACTAAAGACAACGCGTTGTTAACGCGTCAACGGAAACACTAATTATAATAATAGAGTATAGAGTTTCACCATTCAACAATGTCTCGAGCCGAAAACAAAAAGGAAGGAAAGAAAAGTGTCTTAAAATTATTTTCCTACTAACTTCTCTGCTATTATCTATATTTTATAAACTACAACTATAAACTTACTCCAAAGTAGTAGCATAATCAAGTTGATTGTTCCACGCTAGTGCAAATGCATCAGTCAGTAACTGAACCCGCCCCTGCTGCGGCACCGTGCGGTACTTGTCGCTGACCAACGTGTCGGTGAGGAGCTTCCAGTTACGCGAGTCGTAATTCACACGGTAGGGGGCTGATGAGAAAAATAGCTTTAAATGGGAATCGAATTTAGGACCTAGTGTATTTTTTGACAATTTGACTGGCATATACAATATTCTACATACATACATACATAAATAGATTCACGCTGTATCCCGCATATAGCAGGGTAGTCAGAGGGAGCCTAGTGTTAAGACACTCCGTTCTCCACTTTCTGCAGAGTTGAGGCATTGCGTGCTGAGTGGCGGAACTCAACACCGTGCTTTGCCTTATTACCAAACCCAGGAAATTGAAAAAATCCATTTCCTGGAGTGGGAATCGAACCCACAACCTTTCGCGTTTACAGTCACACGCTTGTACAGAGGCCACGACAGGCGTACAATATTTTAAATATTTAAAATCTGATAGGCAAAGAACAGCGTTGAGTTGAGTTTTTTTAAGTTGACCACCACTTAACAGGCGATGTCTCAAATTCAGACAGGAAACGGTGAACGGATGTCTTCACTAACTATCCTACTATCGAAATTAAATGTGAAGTTACTTTTTTAATTCTATAATTTTATTTCTTACGCGCAAAGGCACAAGCGCGCGACTGTAAACGCGACAGGTTGTGGGTTCGAGACACACTCCAGGAAATGGATTTTTTCAATTTCCTGGGTTTGGTAACAAGGCAAAGCGCAGCGTTGAGTTCCGCCACTCAGCACGCAATGCCTCAATTCGACGGAAAGTGGGGAACGGAGTGTCTTAACACTAGGTTCCCTCTGCCTTCCCTGCTATATGCGGAATACAGCGTGAAGCTATGTGTGTATGTATGTGAAAAAAAATGTAAAGTTACTTTTTTAATTCTATAAATTAATTTCTAACGAATTATAATAAACATTGCGTAAATACTATATTTCACTCTTTCCTACACATATATGAGATTGTCTCTTTCGTGACGCATTTTCGTTACATTTATATGATTTCCACTTAAAAACTTACCAATCATATTATAATTGAACAGCACCCACTCATTAGGCTGTGCGCCGTGTTCGAACCTGTGCTCGTTCACCACACCCTCCTTATCACCTAACCACTGCACACTGTTGTCGGAGTTCTCGTTCTGGCAGAGCACACTGAGGGGCACCCACCAGGAGGAGGAGGACCGGCTTGAAGAGCCAAGAGAGAGGTATCTTTTCTATAAAAAAAATAATAAAAAAATCGTTTGTATATTGTGATATTTTTGGAAATGTTATGCATATACATAGCTTCACGCTGTAACCCGCATATAGCAGGGTAGGCAGAGGAAACCTGAGAAGCTAGTGTTAAGACACTCCGTTCCCCACGTTCCGCCGAGTTTAGGCATTGCGTGCGGAGTGGCGGAACTCAACGCCGCGCTTTGCAAATCCAGGATATGAAAAATTCCATTTCCTGGAGTGGGAATCGAACCCACAACTTGTCGCATTTACAGTCGCACACTTGTGCCTCTGCGCCACGACAGGCGTTCAACGCAATGCTATGCATATATTTAGTATAAGAAAAATATTTTTTAATGTATAACTATTTGAACGTAGCAGGATTCGAACCCGTGCCACTTAAAATTCAGTTATTTTTATAGATATCAATAATATTTTTTTATTATATACATTTTCTGGAGTGGGAATCGAACCCACAACCTGTCGCGTTTACAGTCACACGCTTGTGCTTCTGCGCCACGACAGGCGTTGACCGTAAAATAAAAAAAAAACAAAATCAAACCTGCGTCAACGTCAAGGACTTATCATTATAGTCCCTAGTCACAGTGAGTAGCGGATATCCGGTCTGTTTGGTCCACGTGTCCATCACCTCTTTGACAGTGACGTTTCTGCTGAGGCCGCCATATTGACGGTTGACAGCTGTCAGTTCCGCCCACAGATCATCTTGTTCCGCGTTCGAATACGAATATTTAGTTAGGTAGCTGAAATATAGAAAAGAAATTCCTTAGCAAGCCCTTTTTTCTCGTTATCTTTTAATGTTAAAGCTTAAACTTAAAAAAATATTAAAAATAAATTTACATTACCGATTTATACATAACTGATTTCTCAACTTATTTTTACCTCCACAAATTTATCCAATTCAATTCATTTATAATTAAAATTATCTAAATATTGTACAATACTCAATACAACCAGAATTCCACAAAAACAAAACATACAAAAAAATCTTTTAACCTCTATTACTAAGTTGATACTAAAAATCGAACCCGCACTTACTTATGCAAGGCCTTCCTAAACACATTCTCTCCTAGGAACATAATCATCATGCGTATGAGCGTGGCGCCCTTACGATACGATATCGTGTCGAATATCTCTGATATGCGCTTGGGGTCATCTAGAGGTACTGAAACCTGAAAATTATATATATTTAAAGCATTTTCAGGCTATCATGGCGCAGTAGGAAAATTACTGACTGACTGACTGTAAACGCTTTGGGTTGTGGGTTCGATTTCCATTTCAGACAAATAATTATATTTAAATTAATTTCTTTTTTTATTATTTATTATTTTCCAGACAAAGGGGGCTTTGAATTCCGTTACGAGTATCATGGCACTAGGTTGTCTCTGTTCACCCTGGTATGCAAATTAAAGCATGAAGCTGAAAAAAAATTATAATAATAAAATGAATTTATTTTTAATAGTATTTCCTTCAAGGTCTACTAAAAGAATTATATTATCATGATGATCAACTTAAAATTGGGTATCTGGAACTTTTATACTATTTTCTATTACAATGAGCTTTTTAAGTCTAAATTTTTTTATTTTTTTTTTATTTTTTTTTTTATGTGTAACGGATGGCAAACGAGCAGAAGGACCACCTGATGGTAAGTGGATACCTTCGCCCATGAACATCTACAACACCAGAGATGTTGTAGATGCGTTGCCAACCTAGAGGATACTGATGGAAGAGGAGGATAATGTAGTATTCCGTTCTCGGAACCACCACATTTTGGGGAAAGGACGGGTGGGAATGGGAAAACCTGGCTTACATGCCATCGAACCGGAACACATCATTAGATATTTGGCGGTTCGTCTTTGACATGATAGTGGTCGCGAGCCAGACGGAGGACGAACCTCCTACCACCAAACAATTTATCTATAGCTTAGTTAAAAATTAAAATTGTAAGGATTTTTGTATGAAACACAACTATTTTTTATTTTACTTTACCCCATAATCTAAAAAATACACCACAAACTTAACAAAAAAAATAAAAAAAGACATACCGGATGTGAAGACTCCAAAGCGTCCAAGGACAAAACAGACAGCGTATGATCAACTGCGTTATTGACTTCTACGTTCCAGTCAGGTTCCACGGCGGCCATCCCCACCGACGCCATGAAGGTCGCGAAACCCTCGTTCAACCACAAATCTGACCACCACTTCATGGTCACCAGGTTGCCGAACCACTGGTGAGCGAGTTCATGGGCTACCACCTGGAAAAGGAAGTCTTTTTGTATATTTTTTCTAGGTATAAAGTAAGGCTTAGTGTTAAGACACTCCGTTCTTAATTGAGTGTTCATTTTAGAGATATCATGCGTGGAATGGAAATACATAAAGGAATTGTCTTATCAGATTTGGAAAAATGTTATTCACAATTTGGACGGAAATTGTAACAACTGTATAATAATTTAAGTGTAAGAATGTCAGCAAAAGTTTCCTTAAATGTCATCTATCAATTTACTAAAGTTTTCTGTCAATCAGCAATTCGTGTTTAACAATTTATATTATTTTATATTTAATTGATATTTTAGGCCATCGTATCGAAGTGGGACACCGTCCAACTGCAAACGCAATTTTGTGGGAATTTCTTTCGGTTGTGAACTCGATTCCCGCTCGAAGAAAATTGGAATTATATTTATAACTATTTTTATTTATATGTTTTAATAAGACAAACCGTTGAGTTCCACCACTTGACACGCAATGACGAGTAGAAAACGGCAAACGGAGTGTCCTAACACAAGCTTTTCTTAACCAACCTACGATACAGGATACAACATAAAAAAAATCACCACCTTACCTCAGCAACTCTTTCCTTATTCAAGAAGGATGATTCCTTCTTATCATACAACAAAGCAGTTTCCCTGTACGTGATCAGTCCCCAGTTCTCCATGGCGCCGGCCGCGAAGTCCGGGATAGCTATCATGTCCTGTTTGGGCAGAGGGAAGGACACGTTGAACCACTTCTCGAAGTGGGATAGAACTTTTGGACCTATTTGAGCTGCATAGGATGTCTGGAAAGAGAAATTATATAGAATATTAGTTTAAAATGATGATGAGGTAACATATAAAATTATAATCTAATATATATATATATATATTTTTTGTTAAGACACTCCGTTCTCTTACAACAATTCCGTTCCCCACTTTCCGCCAAATTGAGGCACTGCGTGTTAAGTGGCGGAACTCAACGCCGCGCTTTGCCTTGTTACCAAACCTAGGAAATGAAAATATTAACATTTCCTGGAGTGGGTATCGAACCCACAACCTGTCGCGGTATCAGGTAACTTATAACATAATAATCTAATATTTGGCATTCGCATTGGACTATTTTGGCACAAAGAGCTGACTGGCTGTCAATGCGTTGGTTGTCGGTTCTATTCCACTCGGGGGAATATAAATTTATAGTATATTTGTAAAATATTTAATTCCCTGCTCTGATAAAACAGAACGTCGGTATTGACGATCAGTTGGCGTTAAGGTGGACGCAAAACAAAAGCGTTGGTGAGATATGTATTGAAATGAAATTAATTTAAAACATTACATTTTGATATTTGGGTACACATATTTTAGAAAATGCATACTTCTATATAAAACATATATATATTCATAAACATAAACCTAAAATAGTAGATAACCTTAAAATCTTCTTCTTATACAAACGTTCAAATATTAAAATATCGTACATATTTAAAAATCTGCTACATTTATATATATATATAAAAAGTTTCTATTCGTTATGCAATTTTTTTTACATATACATAGCTTCACGCTTTATCCCGCGTATTGCAGGGTAGGCAGAGGGAACCTAGTGTTAAGATACTCCGTGGTCCAGTATCCGCCGAATCGAGGCATTGCGTGCTGAGTGGCGGAACTCAACGCCGCGCTTTTCCTTGGTACCAAACCTAGGAAATGAAAAATACCATTTCCAGGAGTGGAAATCGAACCCACAGCCTGTCACGTTTACAGTCGCACGCTTGTGCCTCTGCGCCACGACAGGCGTTAAATATTTTTTTTATTGTCATAAATACAAACTCACCTGATCAATAGCATCGTTCCTGGCCCATATCTTGAACTTAGCGCGAGAGAGTTCTGCAGGACTCTCCACGTAGGAGAAAGTGGACACTACGTACGCGACCAGGTAAGTGGACATCGGCACGGACTTATGGAACTGATCCCATACGAACGATGATTGTTCTTTTCTGGAATAGTTAATTTATGAGCTTCACGGAAAAATGTCAAATAGTTTTTTTGGAGCGAACTGTTTTTGTTTTTTTTTTGTCGTATTTTTATTATTACTATTAAATTTTCCTTTTTTTAATTAGAAAAACTCTTTTTTTCTTGTTAATTTTGATTTATACTAAAATTATACTTTAATGATAAACTCTACTTAGCCTAATTTTAAATATAAAATAATGTTAAAGTATATGGTATATTGTTGGAGCATGTTGTGTCTGCCTGTAAGTGGAATAACACTGAGCAATGTAACATTTTTTTATAATTTGTGTCAACTTTCATGTCATGTGTATTCTGTTGGTAGACCTTATAAACAAATAAATAAATAAACTCTCTAATAAATCACTACACATTCAATTCTCTGCTATAACCGAAATCTATTATTATGCTTTGTTTAACCACACCGGACAAAGTTATAATGTAAGTAATGAATAGCCACATCGTTGTCAATTGCATGGACTATAGTAGTTCGTAGTTTCAACTGTAAAATTTAAATATATATTTTTTACCATTTTTTGTGGACTGATTTTAATGTAAAAATTCTCTCCAATAACCAAAAAGAGATTTTCAAGTATTTTATTTACGTTTGTTAGTGGTTATTACATACATATTACAAAAATTGATATCACTAACATAAAATTGGTTCTGTAAATGCATAACCGTTTGAAAGCAAACCCGATTTCACTATAATATTATCTTAAAAATTAAAAAGTCTATATAAAAAGTATTATCTTAAAAAAAAAGTGATATAAGTGTTCATTTTAAATCTAAGATGAATTTCTTAATATGGAACTATAAGGTAAATACAATATTAACTTACTGGAACTTCTTTCCAATAGTCTCCCACGACCAGAAGTCATCCATGGCGCTGTAAAACATGAAAGATATCATTTTAAAATAATAGTTTTACACTAAATTGTATATAGCAGGGTAGTTAGTGAGGACCTAGTGTCAAGACACTCCGTTCTCCATTTTCAAGTAATGTCGAAATTCTTATACAGTAGTTACAACCAAACCTAAATACGTTGTAACAAGTGACGACGAGTCTCACTGGCATAGCTATCTCAAATGTATGAATAACACTTTAAAATATATATATATTTTTTTTTTATTGATTACGGACGGCAAACGAGCAGAAGGATCACCTGATGGTAAGTGGTTACCTTCGCCCATAGACATCTACAACACCAGAGATGTTGTAGATGCGTTGCCAACCTAGAGGATACTGATGGAAGGGGGGACAATGTAGTAGTCCACTATCAGAACCACCACTTTTTCGGGAAAGGATGGGTGGGAAAGGGGAAAATCTGGCTTACATGCCATCGAACCGGAACACATCATTAGATATTTGGCGGTTCGTCTTTGACATGATAGTGGTCGCGAGCCAGTCGGAGGACGAACCTCCTACCACCTAACAGAAAAAATATAAATATTAGACAATAGTAAAAAATTTCGACAAATCTTCTCTAAACACTCCCCTACATTTCCCGTGTCCCTACAAGCCACATATCATGTTTTTATATCCAGTAGTTTCACGTGTACGTTGTCTGTCAGTCACTCAGTAACACAAGCATTTTATATACATATATAGTTTATTTTATACTTACTTATTACTACTTGAAGTGAGCAGCGGCATGTTAGAAACAGCCGTATACTCTTTCTGATGGGCGATGTTGATGGTAAAGGTAGCTTTGTAGATAGGTTCATCGAAGCAGGGGAACGCCTTGCGGGCTGATATGGCCTCGAATTGAGTGGAGATTAAATATCTGAAACATATATTAAGAAATTAAATACATATATCTGTTACTTCCATACAACATCTTTTTAAAAAGTATCGTGAACTTTGAAAGTCTGTTATTTCTTTATTTCTTTGAAGCCTCACTTTTTCCAGCTTAGCAAGGTAGTTAAAGAGAACCTAGTATCAAGACATTGGGTATTCAGTGACGGAACTTCGACGAACTCAACGCCGCGCTTTGCCTTATTACCAAACTCAAGAAATGAAAATATTAAATTTTACATTTCTTGAAGTGGGAATCGAACCCACTACCTATCGCGTTTACGCTCGTGCCTCTGCGCTACGACAGGTCTAATACAATAATCAAAAATACTAAAAATAATTCAACTTACTCAGTCTTCTTACTGGCCTTATCAATGTACGTGCTAATATAAGCGCCATCCAGACCTCTCACCAGATTACCATAGAACGGTATGGTCAGGGTATAATTGTCATTTTCTTTTAATTCCTCACTCAGAGAGAGAATTAGGAAGTTAATGGTATCATTTAGTTTGATGTTGTTCACTTTAGGGGAACTGCTTTGACCGATGATGGATATTCTGTCTTCGGCGATTAAGAAGTCTTGTGCGTGTAAGACGATCTGCTGCGTATTTTTCTTGGCTGTTAACTGTAAAATACAAATTTAAATAAATTATTTTTTTTTTAACTTCACGCTATAACCCGCATATAGCAGGGTAGGCAGAGGGAACCAGAGAACCTAGTGTGAAGACACTCCATTCTCTTTCAACAATTCCGTTTCCCACTTTCCGCCGAATTGAGACATTGCGGGTTAAGTGGCGGAACTCAACGCCGCGCTTTGCCTTGTTACCAAACCCAAGAAATGAAAATACTAAATTTTTCATTTCCTTATTAATTTCCATTATTTAAATATTTTTAATATTTTTTAAAAGCTTTAAAACATATTTAAAACGAGTAAAATTATTTTAGATAAGTAATTAAAAATTTAAACCAGTTTAAAGCGAGTCATGGCACAGAGGTTCAAGCGAGTTGTAAACGCAAGAAGTTGTGGGTTCGATTCCCATCCGAGGAAATGAAAATATTAAATAACATTTAGTATTTTCACTTTCTTACTCTGGTAATAAGACAACGTGCGGCGTTGAGTTGCGCCACTCAGCACGCTATGCCTAAATTCGGCGGAAAGTAGGGAACGCAAACGCTAAAAGAGAACCTGTCTTAATACGTCAGTTCTCAGGTTCCCTCTGCCTACTGCTATGTGCAGGATACAGCGTGAAGCTAAAAAAATCTAAGTTAACTTCCATAATTTAATTATAAACATTTTAGGTAGGATTTCAACCTGCACTTATAGTTTACGATCTAAAAAATATCGATATTTAAACAATCGAGATAAACTGATGAAATAGAATTATAATAAAAATATTCGAGAGTCACTCGAGATAAATATTTAATATTCGTTTATTAATTTGGTCATTGACTTTTATTAATCTATTGTTATGATGACAATGTTAATAAAAAATATATGAGAATGATAAATAATATTAGAAATGGCATAAATATTCGGCTTCTAACCGGCATTCGGCTTATTAACTTGGGCTTTTTTAATATTCGATATTAGGTCTCTTTTAAATGTTCGATTTCAGGAAACTATTATCAAATCTCAACGATTCTAAACTTTCGTATCGAGTTTTACGAAAAAATAAAAACCCGACTTCCAATAAAATGCACTAAAAAATAATATTATTACGAATAACTAAAAAAAATTCCTGTCACACCTTATAAATAGAACTATCAACCACAAGCTATCATATTTAAAAAAATCATTAAATTCGATTCACCCAGTAAAAAGTTACGATGTAACACAATAAAAAAAACAGTCAAATTGAAAATCACCTTAAAGGCAGTTAAAAACATACTAAATAATTATAAAGAACAAAAAATCCGACTGAACCAATTCTTCAAATTTAGAAAGCAAATACAAATAAAGTAAGATATAAAAGCTAGTTGTGTTTTATATTTGAAATGTGCTAATTGAGTCTTTTCATTTGACACCCCACACGGTACCCATCAACGTATTTTTTTGTTTTTATTCATGACGTAATTGCATCTAGAGGGCGCCATATTGAATTAAAAGTGACGTCATTTATCTGAGAACACTTGGAGTATCAATACCTATCTAACGTCACCTTAATTATATAATTCGGTGCAGGGGTTTCTAAGATATGAGGTAATAAAGAATATTACAAACATACATGATACGCGCGAAAAACATAACCCTCCTCTGACAGTCGGGTAAAAATATTACTTTACGCCACATTACTTTGACAGTTTCAATTGTTATTTTTTCATACAAATGTAATATTTCTTTCAAAAATGTTATTTATGCTTTTGTAACTCCATATTTACAGCTATTGGGAGAGTTCGATGACCTTGTGGCGTAAGATACAAAACAGATTGCCTCTAAAAACAATTTAAGGAACTTTATTTTTAACCAACTTGAAAAAAGGAGGAAGATTGGACTGATTGATATTTTTCTATATAATTTTTTTTAGCTTCACGCTGTATCCCGCATATAGCAGGGTAGGCAGAGGGAACCTGATAACCAGACGTGTTAAGACACTCCGTTCCGCAATTTCTACTGAATTGAGGCATTGTGTACTGAGTGGTGGAACTCTACGTCGCGCTTTGTCTTGTTACCAAACCCAAGAAATGAAAATACTAAACTTTTACATTTCCTGAAGTGGGAATCGAAATCACAACCTGTCGCGCTTACAGTCGCACGCTTGTGCCCCTGCGCCACGACAGGCGGTTTTTCTATGTTACTGCATATTTTTCTATTGGATGAATCAAGTTAGATGAGTCTTTTTTTATATGATAGCTAGTGCTTCTAAAGTAGTTCCATTTAAATTTAGTTAAGATCTGACAAATAGTTTGTAAGTTATTCGTAATAATTTTACTTTAAATTATTTTACAAAAAAAATCTTTTTTTTTTTTTAAATCATAATTATATAAATAACTTATATATAACTTATCCTTTTAGAGTATTTTAACACTAGATTCTCTCTGTTTCACTAATTAAGCGGAGAAAAGGCGTGAAGCTGCAGGTTTTAACCGCGCACGAGTTGACATTAGTGACGTCATAGGTTCTTAACCTCGACAAATAGAAAATTATTCAGAATATTGTATTGTTATTGTGTTCCAATACAATACGCCTCCACGTCGACCCAAAACACGTACTCTTGCGTTACGAATTATAAAAGATATCACTTTTTATCCGTTTGTGTATGCAATAATGCCTGAACGAAGTGGAAAAAAATTAGAAAACGTTCTAGATATGCTGGTTGAGCAATTTAGGTAAAAAGCTAGGTTTGGACTATTGGTATATTTTAAATTACACATTTAAAATATACCAATAGTCTAACCCTAGCTTTTGCGTTTAAGCTTTTAGCGTTTAGCATATAAGAACTTCAAGGCGCGGGTTCGAGTCCTGTTACGTTCATTTTCTATTCTTATCTGAAGTGTAGGCATAACACTTTAAAAATAAACACGTCAAAGGCCATCGTTGCTCAGTGGGACAATGTCTACTTTCAAATATTGGTAGGATATTATTCCTTTTTTGCGTAGTTAAAATTTATATGAAGAGAACGGCAGAAAGGTAATATTTTTTATAATAATACAATTTAATATAACAAATATTACACACACTACCATATGTTTGACATACACTTTTACAAGTGACACACACGTTGCCATAGCAACCTGCATTTTACTCATAATCTATATATTAATGAAGGAAAAACTTTAGATCCCTCTTTACGAAAATTAAGCGGACGGAGGTGAATAAAACTTGGTACACTTATTGTTTATATAACGAAGGAGTGCACAATGATAACATCTTTTTAAAATTATGCATAAATAATATATTAAATTAATAAAATAAATGCTACACACACTACCATAGTTTGACATTAATTCTTATATAAAGTGACAGATACATTGATAGAGAACGCGTTGTTAACGCATCTACGGGAACTCTAATTAAATTAATTAAACAAATTAAATGGAAAATGAAGTGTCTTAACATTAGATTCTCTGGTTCCCTCTGCCTGCCCTGCTATATGCGGGATACAGCGTGAAGTTAAAAAAAAAAAACAAATTAAATGAACTTCACGCTGTATCCCGCATATAGCAGGAAAGGCAGAGGGAACCTGAGAACCTAATGTTAAGGCAAACCGTTCTCTTTCAACAAATCCGTTCCCCATTTTCCGCCAGATTGAGGCATTGCGTGTTGAGTGGCGGAACTCAACGCCGCGCTTTGACTTGTTAGCAAATACATTAAATTAATAAAACAAACATTATACACACTTTTACATAAAATGACATACACGTTACCATAGTAACCTATATTTTACTAAACACTACTTGTCAGAAATTGCAATTATAAAATAAACGCACGCGTCAAATAGAAAACCTTCACAGTAACATTGCTTGGAGCGCTACGTGAATAATAAATAGTGACTGACCTCTATATATGTACTTAATAAAGTCGAGACTATCAAGACGTCATCGCCATAGGCATAGTGCATACATAACTTCACGCTGTATCCCGCATATAGCAGGGTAGGCAGAGGAAACCTAGTGTTAAGACACTCCGTTCCGCACACTTTCCGCCGAATTGAGAGCATAGGCCATAGGCATTGTAGAGATAATATTTGATTGACTGACTGACACAATAGCTTTTTTTTAGCTTCACGCTGTATCCGTGAACCAAGGGAACCAAGGGAACGTGAACCAAGTGTTAAGACACCCCGTTCTCTTCTAACATTTCCGTTCCCCACTTTCCGCCGAATTGAGGCATTGCGTGCTGGCGGAACTCAACGCCGCGCTTTGCCTTGTTACCAGAGTTAGGAAATAAAAATACTAAATATTATCTAATAATTTCATTTCCTGGAGTGGGAATCGAAACCACAACCTGTCGCGTTTACAGTCGCACGCTTGTGCCTCTACACCAGGGCCTCAAGTTATGGGTTCGAATACTACTTAATTTAATATATAAAAAGGAGGAACTACAGAGTGTAATAGAGATTATTAATTTATTATATTTTTATGCGTTACCGCATAACTTTTACTGGTTGAACTAATTTTGATATTTTTTTGTTTATATGATAGCTGCATGATATGATGATATGATATGATATTCAGTTAAAATCTGTCGAGTAGTTTTTGAGTTATTCGTAATAATTTTGCATGTTAGTACATTTTCTTTAACGGTTTTCTTTTTTTATTAAAATCTTAATTTTTATTCCTACCATGTAGAAGTCGAAGCAGAGAGAATCTAGTATTCGGACACTTTGACAAGACATGGTGTGTTAAGTAGCGGAACTCAACGCCGTTCTATGACTTACCAGAGCAAACAAATGAAAACATTTTAAATACAATTATACATTAACACTAGATTATCAGGTTCCCTGTGCCTACCCTGTTATATGCGGGATACAGCGTGAAGCTAAAAAAAAATATAAATATGCGAATTTAATACCTAACGGGAATCGAACCGACAACCAAACGCATTTACAGTCAACCACTGTTCCATAACGACACGATGGCCTCATATTCTGAATAATATACTAATTCAAATTAAACACAACTAAACATGACATTTTCTTAGAACAAAAAAAAAAGAATTCCATCACTAATCTCTCCTTTACAATAATCAATACTAAAATAGATATTATAAACATACATTTAAAATAACATGAAGGAAATTAGATCTAGTTCAGGTCAGTAGGTTACAACGTATGGTTAAATGCAAATAGCACGCTATGTAAAGAAAAATATATATAGACAACATACATACATACATAGCTTCACGCTGTATCCCGCATATAGCAGGGTAAGCAGAGGGAACCTGAGAGCTTAGTGTTAAGACACTCCGTTCCACCGAATTGAAGCACTGCACTCAGCAGAGTGGCGGAACTCAACGCCGCGCTTTGCCTTGTTACCAAACCCAGGAAAATGAAAAATTCCATCACGTGCCACTGCAAACGCGATAGGTTGTGGGTTCGATTCCCACTCCAGGAAATGTAAAAGTTTAGTTTTTTTAATTCCTAGGTTTGGTAACACGGCAAAGCGCGGTGTTGACTACCGCCACTCAGCACGCAATGTCTCAATTCGGCGGAAAGTGCTAGGGTAGGTTCTCAAGATCCCTCTACCTACCTTGCTATATGCGGGATACAGCGTTAAGCTATAAAAAATAAAAAAATAATAGTAGTAATCATTCTCCCTAGTGGGGATTGAATCCATAACCAATTGGATTTACTGTTAGATACTGTGCCATTGCGCCACAACGGTATCTAAATAATTATATAAGCAATTTCACATTTCATGTCATATTTTTTTTTTTTTTTTTTTATGGATAAGGACAAAGGCAAACGAGCGCACTTTTGGGTCACCTGCTGGTAAGTGATCCCCCGCCGCCCACGGCCCCGTGTACACCAAGAGGAGCTTCTGGGTGCGTTGCCAGAAGCCTTTGAGGTGGGAGTAGGCGCGCTTTTTGAAGGTACCCATTTCGTATCGACCTGGAAAAACTGCCGCAGGTAGGCAATTCCACAGTTGAGTGGCACGTGGGAGGAATTCCTTCGAAACCGCACAGTACTGGGTGCCACGCATCCAGGTGGTGTGGATGGTATTTAAGTTTGTGGCGTACTGTGCGGTTTGAAAATCCTGCGGCAGGAATCCAGGTCAAACAGTTCCCAGAACACTCCCCGTTATATATGCGATAGAGAACGCACAAGCTTGAGGACACGTCTCTACGCAACGCCAAAGTGTCAAGCCCTGCACAGATTACCGGGTCCCAACGATTCAGGCCTGGCTCTGCGTTGGCCATGCGATCAAATGGTTCAAGCTGATACTGGGGTGCACCAGCCCAGAGGTGAACAGTACTCCATATGAGGCCGAACCTGAGCCCCTATACAGGGTCAACCGGTGTTTTAGCGTGTAGCGCTATCTCGCTCTGTGATGATGACGCAGTTTCTTCGAAGCCAACTTGGCCTTGCTTTTTCCAGATGATCACGATACTGGCATCACTCGAAACGCTAAAATTTAATAAGCTGATACTGGGCGCGGCTTTAAGAAAAGTGTTCTTGAAAACTGGTGATACGACAAATGGGGTTTTCTTGGTGGTCAACTTGCTTGCAAACTTGTGTGTCTTCAAGGGGTTGAATTGAACAAGGTTCCTTTCAGCCCATGAAGAAGACATTATTCCCGAGAGATGCCCTCAACAGAAAAGAACACAAGTTTTTTAGTTTTAGCATAGCAGGATAGTGAGAGATAATTTAGTGTTAAGACACTCCGTTCTTTACTTTTCACTCTAATTCGAATCATTGTGTATTGAATGCCGGGAACCAGCACCGCTTTTTGTTTTCGAGAGTGGACAAATTATAGATGTCAGGGGTAGTCAGTGAGAACGGAGCGCCAAACGCTACGGTCCCTGCATACTTCTTTCACCTCGTCCACAATCATTAACCTCCTTGTATGACCTCCTCTCATGAAAATAATTTAAATGTTACCTTCCCCGAAGTGGGAATCGAACCCACAACCAATCGCCTTCTGTACCACGATGGCCTTACTGAATATATAATGCTAGTAATCTAGATGAGAGAATACTAAGTCACCTAGTATTTACGCTATCTATGGACCGATTATAAATAAATACTTAATAATTTAAAAGTAAAATAATAACATATAATAGCTTTCATAGTAAAATTATGTAGAAATTTTACTTTACTAGCTTCACTTCTGACTTTGTCGATCTGAATATATATTTTTTTTTTATGAGAAAGGTAAAAGCGTGTTTGAGTCACCTGATGGTAATTGACCATTACCGTACACGGTCCCAAATATTTTTTTCACGCTGTATCCCGCATATAGCGAGGTAGGCAGATGGAACCAGAGAACCTAGTGTTAAGACACTCCATTCTCTATAACATTTCCGTTTCCCACTTTCCACCGAATTGAGGCATTGCGTGCTAAGTGGCGGAACTCAACGCCGCGCTTTGCCTTGTTACCAGAACGAAGAAATAAAAATAATAAATATTATTTAATATTTTCATTTTCTAGAGTTGGAATCGAACCTGCTGCCTGTCGTGTTTACACTACGACACGATGGCATACTAATTTAATTACTATAGTTATTGGGTACTTTATTTTATTGTACTATAAAATAAATACAATATGTAGTAAGGAAAATATTTGCATAAGAACTATTTGAAATAGCTGTACTAAAAACTACGTATGGTACGTATGGTAGAAGGCCATCGTGGCACAGTGAGAAACCGTCTCACTATAAACGTTAGTGGTTACAGGTTCGATTATCATTCGATAGAATGATTAAATTTAAATTATATTATAGTAGGGGTGTTTCTCTGTGTATAATTATCAGAAGGAAAATAAATAACATTTTTAAAATACATTAATATATTTAATGAAAGGACATTAGGTTTATATGGAGGTAGCCGTGAATTTGGATTTGACAGTTTAGATTTAAAAAAAATATTTCCAACTTAGCGCCTGATTATCCCAAACCACTAAAAGTCAGTTTTTTATTCATTTTTCAAATTAATGAAGAAGAAAATTTTTTTTCAAAAATTTCGTAGTTGATTTTTAGGGAAATCTCTATTCAAGATTTCAAAACCTCCTTACGTTTCTGTTCAATCAGCGGTTGCTAAGATATTGATAGTTAAATACAAAAAGATCCTTTTCATTTAAGTCGGATATCAACGAGAAATGGTCGTATCGAACTTTTAAGAACAATGAAATCCAAGCTGGATAAACAAGTTATAGTGGTTAAGTTGGAAACATTTTTTCCAAGTTCGTAGACCAAAAAAGAACCGAAAAGTTTTAGGAAAATTATTTTCGGTATTCGTTAGGATTGTGTGAACACGTTGTGCTAGAAAAAATCATCTTAAGATCTCAAATCTAGAAACTTTTGCTTTAAAATGCTTGTTTTAGAATTCCAGTGCACGACCATTTTTAGAGGGAAATACAGCCACTGAAAAATCCTCGTGAAATATTTAGCTCTCTCTCTTTGGTGATCTTTAATTTTTTTTTTTTTTTTATGGATAAAGGATGCAAACGAGCAGAAGGACCACCTGATAGTAAGTGGATACCTTCGTTCATGAACACTACAACACCAGATGCGTTGATGCAACACCAGATGTTGTAGATGCGTTGCCAACCTAGAGGATACAGATGGAAGAGGAGGACAATGTAGTATTCGGGTTCTTTGAACCACCACATTTTGGGGAAAAAGTATGGGTGGGAATGGGAAACCTGGCTTACATGCCATCGAACCGAACACATCATAAGATATTTGGCGGTTCGTCTTGACATGATAGTGGGGTCGTGCGAGCCAGACGGAGGACGAACCTCCCACCACCAAACAAAATTTAATTTCTTCCACAAGTGTATCTTTACGCTTTCTTTGACAACGAAAAGCCTATACCTACTGGTGTTTTTCGATTGTCTATTATTTTGGTACAATAGAGTTATAACGTCAAATGAGCAGCTTTTTATAATCTTGGATAGATATGTGTGTATTATGTATTATTGCACATATAATGCTCCAATCGTAACTATGAAAGTGGAAAATCGAGTAACGTTAAGTTTTTCTGTGCAATAATGAGTCGAAAGAAATACATCTTCGTCTTATTTAAAGAATGTACCCATTAAATGAAACTACATGCATACATTACATAGCTTCACGCTGTATCCTGCATATAGCAGGGCAGAGTGAAAACTTAGTGTGAAGACACCTGCCCCCACCCTCTCCGCGCCGAATTGAGGCATTGCTGAGTGGCGGCACTCAACCGGAACAAACCCAGAAAATGAAAAATACTAAACTTACATTTCCTGGAGTAGGAATCGAACCCACAACCCGTTGCAGGTGTTTACAGTTGCACGCTTGTTCCTCTACGCTACGACAGGCGAATGAAACTATTAAAACATATTTATTAACTGGACTTGTATCTATCTATTTCTGGCAATACACCATGAGGACAAAGCCGCGAGCAGAAGCTAGTAATAATACTAAATCGAAGGACTGTTTTATTTCTTGTAGCATCATTCATAATGTCAATTTGAATCATTTGTATTCTACGTTTATTTATCTAAGCAAAACAATAAACAAATAATAAGATAATATAATTTAAAAAAAAAAAAAAGATATAATTTAAAAAAAAGAAAATCAACTTCCTATAAAATGCACAAAAGTTACATAATTACGAATAACTTAAAAATTATTCGTCAGATCTTAACTAAATTTAAAGGAGACCATTATAAGCACTAGCTATCATATTAAAAAAATCATCAAAATTGGCTCAGTAAAAAGTTAAGCGGTAAAACACAAAAAAATACAGTGAAATTGATAACTAACTTAAGTTCACGCAGGAATAAAGATTCCTAGCGGGGTAATCAGAGTTCCGGAGCGTCAAACGCTACGGTCCCTGCATACCTCTTTCGCCTCGTCGACAGTCATTAACCTCTTCATACATGTCTCGAAGAGGTTCTAATGCTTTTCACGTGATCTTCCTTCCGTATCATTGATACGAATTGATAACTTCCCTCTTTTATAGAAGTAATTTAAAAGTACTTACCAAAATATCAACAACTCCAAAGAAGCTGAAGTTACTGGCAGGGTCTATGTCGTACGCCAGGCGAAGGTTATAGTGGGAAGGCACCACGTCGCCAGGCAGGAGGTATTGGTAGCTGAGCTGGACAGCAGCCAGCAGGACGAGTGCTGTGTGCCACCCCATTGTATTATCTAGAAGAAAAGGAAATTTAATTATATATGAAGAAAAATACAACTCCGTTCCCCACTTTCCGCCGAGTTGAAAGTTGGCGGAACTCAACGCCGCACTTTGCCTTGTTACCAAACCCAGGAAATGAAAATACTAAACTTTTAAATTTCCTGGAATGGGAATTGAACCTACAACCTGTCGCGTTTACTTCGGTATTCGAAAATATAATTCGAAAAACTCGACGATCCAAATAATTTTTACAAAAAAAACAATAAGTAAAAAAACAAAAATTATGCGGTAACGTGAAAAGATTTAAAAAAACCGGCTTCAAATAAGATGCACTAAAAAGTAAAATTATTACGAATAACTCAAAAACTAATCGTCAGATCTTAACTAAATTTAAAATCTAAATTAGTTTACCCAGTAAACAGTTACGTGGTAACACACATAAAAAATACAGAAGATTTTTTTTTAACTTCACGCTATATACCGCATATAGCAGGGTAGGCAGAGGGAACCTGAGAACCTAGTGTTAAGACACTCCATTCTCTTTCAACAATTCCGTTCTCCACTTTCCGCCGAATTGAGGCATTGCGTGTTGAGTGGCGGAAGACAATGAATAGAAAACCTCTCCTTTATTTGAAGTGTATTAAGAAATTAAAAATCATATATATATATACCCTATTTAAAATTTAGAAGCACCTCCACCACACAATTAACAACAGCAAAGCAACTGACGCAAATGGCGACCGATGCAATGCAAACATGTATTTATTCACTTATTAAATATATGTAAAATATGTAAACGGGTCATAACTTAACTGGTATGAAGGTTTATAATTTTTTATATATTTATACTTTTTCCTACAAGCCTGAGATAATTAAATGAAGGTAGTGTCAGACACTCCGTCTCTTCCATTTTCTAACGAAACTCGAGACATGTGCTAACTGGCAGAATTTAACTTCGTTAAAATTGAATGTCGTCTTATTGTTATTATAGACTACAGGCCAGTGTAGAAAAAGTTATGGGTCATTTGAACCATCAGGTGACCTATCTAGAACGATATAAGAGCATAAAATAATAAAATTCAGCACTATGCCGTCACTTGTAAGCTGTCCAACTGAGTGCAGGTGAGAATTCGAAAGTACAGGTAGAGTGAGTACATTTTGGTCACATATTTTTGTACAGCATTCTTACCACCGATAGATCCATTAAAAATAATAAGAAAACGCGGAGTGTCGTAAAAAAATGGTGCGCCACAAAGTCGGAATTTTTTTTTTATTTTCCGTAAAATACTGGGGTAAATTTGGTCATTTAATTTTGTAAGGCATCTGTGTCATACCATTTCAATACTGCTTCTGATCCATTATTCCGCAACGCCATACAAAAATCATGCGACAAGGGGAAAATCGAGGGTTGCGATCCCCTCTCTTTCCGTAGTCCAGGGGGTGATTTGAATAAGTACGGGTTCGGTTCCAAAACATTATCTAGCACTCAAAAGTACTATTAAAAGTAATGCCGTCAAAAAATGATTGTTCCTTTGAATGTATATCAATAATCATCTTAATATTGAATCGATTTTAGTTAGTATGTATATAAACACATACTAAGTAAAATCGATTCAAAATCGAGAAATAAAACTATAAAAATAGAAATCGATTTAAAACCATTTTAATCGAAATAAACAGACAATACATAATATTTATATATTGACACTTAGATATGACACTGACCGAATATTTTAATTTTTTTATTGAAAACCCGCATAACATTCTATGTTAATAAAAAAGAAATTACTCGTAATATAATTAACGCGTGTCGTGGCGCAGAGGCACAAGCGTGCGACTGTAAACGCGACAGGTTGTGGGTTCGATTCCCACTACTGGAAATATAAAAGATTAGTATTTTCATTTTCTGGGTTTGGTAACAAGGCAAAGCGCAGCGTTGAGTTCTGCCACTCAACATGGAATACCTCAATTCGGCGGAAAGCGCGGAACCGAGTGTCTTAACACCAGGTCCTCAGGTTCCCTCTGCCTACCCTGCTATATACGGGACACAGCGTGAAGCTATGTATGTATGTATAATTAATACCTCTCTCCTCAGGTTAGGTACAGAGAACCTAGTGTTAAGACATTCCGGTCTCTACTTTCCACCCCGAACTTAACTACGCGTTTTATCTTATCTTTCTATCCGGAGCGGTGAAATAATTTGGATGGTCATCCCCCCGAGTGGGAATCGAACACGCAACCAGTCGCGTTTATAGACACTGTTCCACTGCACCAAGATGAAGTCTATTTATTCCTAAGTGATATTCGGAGTTGGTTACCAAATAAAATCATCTACAATGTCACACATAAGTTCAAACAGACTGGTAATATTGTATAATGGTAATATGGTAATTATTTTAATTAGCTATTTGTTATTACCTATACTGTATCTATAGTTATTTTCCCTATAGAATATAGATTAATTACGTTTACATTCTAGATGACCATGATTATTAATGTTTTTGAAAACGTCATAAGAGGCCAGTCGTGGCGCAGAGCGAGGTTGACAGGAAGGTTGTGGGTTCGATTCTCCTCAGAAAATAAAAATATTGATTATATTTCAAGTATTATTTTTGCATCCTTTTTGAAGTAACAAGACAAAAGAGGCGTTGAGTTCACCGCTCGCGTGCATGCCTCATTCAGCGGAAGAGTGGGGTACCCGTGACCAAAGAAACAATTGTGTCAGCTGGTTCTCGGTTTCCTCGCACCACTTTGTTGTAGTGCAGTTAGCGTGAGTTGGCTTCACGCTATATCCTACACCGAAAAAACTATGTCTAGGGGTACATATTGTAATTACCCTATAGCGTATACACCAATTACGCATTTGCATTCTAGATGACCATGATTGCGATGCGATGAAAGCGTCATAAATTTATTATTATGGTCTTATGTTACGACTTTGCAAGTGTATTTTGAATTAAATTAAAAATGAAAAATATATTTAAAAATAATAAAACTGTTATATAACCTGGATGGTATTCAGGGTGGCTTTTGCTGACCATAAGAAATTAAAACATGGAGCTAGAAGAAGAAAATGGTCGAAAAGAGGAAGAGAGAGTTAATATATTGTTTATAAATCTACAAAGTCAGGGACCCGGATTACATTAATAGATTATTTACATTATTTAAGATAGAAAGTATAAATCAAAATCCATAAATTTACTGGAAGACTGGGGTCAGACAGAATACAGAAATTATTATTGGCTTATCATACAGCTTCCATAATGTTTGGCTGGGATATGTGGTGATGAGAACATTCACAAGAGTGGTTTACTGGGATGAATTATTTAATTCCAAAAAAATAGAAAATGAAAACAACTAAAGAAACTGGAGACCAATAAGCTTGTTTACCTAGCATTTTGAAATTTTCACTTATCTGCTAGCCAATCAATTATATGATTCAGGGGACTCTCTTTATCACCGTTTATTATTGGTACACTTTGCTTGATTGTCCGTATCATTCATTCCTAAATGCCAAATGAAAGAACAGCAAAGATGATGCTTCTGGGTAAATCATTTATTGCCATGGATGACATTGAAAATATAACTGGCCACGTGGCAATTTATGTAGATAAAGTCCAACAATAAAGCACTTATTATTTAATTGATGTATCTGTACCTTCTGATTACAAATTTTAGGTGCTAAAGTTGAAATAGAGAAGCTTTTAGCAAATATCACCTTTAAAAACAGAGATCCTGACGCCTATGGAAACCCACAATGCACAGTGATCCCAATAGTAGTAGGAGCAGTGACAGGTATAATAAGCAAAAGTTTAAACCGATACATGTAACCTCAATTGAACATTCTTATAGACGTAACAATTCTTCAAAAACAAGCAGCATTTCACACAAGTACCATACTCAGCAAATATTAGGGGACACTCAGTGTTTGTGTGAACATACCAAGCATCACAAAAACCACTACAAGAGACGCACAAGAAAGTTTAAGCTATGTCAACGACTGTTATGCAGCAATTAACACATACAAAATCTGGTAAGAATCACCCGTCACACTTCACTCATCATCTAATCTACACACACCAAATAAATCATATGGTCGGCACACAAACTACAAAAATCCAATACACGCAGAAGGAGAGGGAGTAGAGGATGGGTGAGAG
Organism: Philaethria dido; assembly: GCA_033558755.1. Classification (NCBI taxonomy): domain Eukaryota; kingdom Metazoa; phylum Arthropoda; class Insecta; order Lepidoptera; family Nymphalidae; genus Philaethria; species Philaethria dido. The sequence goes on along the minus strand of JAKGSA010001146.1, from coordinate 34,013 downwards.
TTAGGGGAATCTATATATCCTTTTCCTGAAGGCTTTAGGACGGATACATATAGATATGAGTATGCCGACGGGAAAGTCGAGTTTCGGGCAACCGGAAACGAAAAAAAAAAGAATTAAATAATGTATAAATAACCAATAAGATTTGAGAAATTAAAAATAAGTTTAAATATAAACATCATTCCCCGAGTGGGATTAACCGGCAGCCTCTTTGGGTAGACAAACAATTAGCTAACTAGAACCTTTATTATATACATACATATGTACATACATAGCTTCACGCTGTATCCCGCATATAACAGGGTAGGCACAGGGAGCCAGAGAACCTAATGTTTAAACACTCCGTTCTATTAGGATGGCGGATTAAGGCAGTAATTACATACAGCTTCACGCTGTATCCCACATATAGCAGGGTAGGCCGAGGGAACCTAGTGTTAAGACACTCCGTTCTCCACTTTCCGCCAAATTGAGGCAGTAATTAAGATATATACTTACTATCAAAGTTATAACCTTAGCATATAATGTTATACTCGTACTGTATACTTTAAACACACAAAAGTAATAATTTCCCGTGCCAAGGCGAGTTGCGAGAGGCCGAGCCTTCGGGTCGTCTCTTACGTAATTATTTATATATAGATATTTGCAAGTTTTGCGAACCAATGAGAACATAAGAGGGGGGTAGTCAGTTCAAATTTTTATTGAGAAATTAATTGAGAGGGAACCTGAGAACCTAGTGTTAAGACACTCTGTTGTCTTTCAACATTTCCGATTCCCACTTTCCGCCGAATTGGGGCATTGTGTGCTGAGTGGCAGAACTTAATGCCGCGTTTCACCTCGTTACCAGAGCGAGGAAATGAAAATACTAAATATTATTTAATATTTTCATTTCCTGGAGTGGGAATCGAACCCACAACCTGTTGCGTTTACAATCGCACTCTTGTACCTCTATATCTTATGTCTCTATGTATTCGTATGTTTGTATGTATGAACTAAGACACGTGTCACTAACAAAAAATAATGATAATAAATAGTGACTCATTGTTGTTTATGTATCATTTTTACAATTTTCCTTAAGTATATTCAAAAGCTTTTTATGTCAAGGGATACGAGATTTAGAATAATTATTTTGTTATATCTTCACGCTTATCCCGCATAGGATAAACATTCCAGTGTCCAAGATATTCTATTGTCCGCTTTCCACTAGAATTGGAGACATTGAGTAGAATGTTTCATTTCCTGGGTTTGGTAACAAGACAAAGCGCTGCGTTCCGCCACTCAGCACGCAATGCCTCAATTCAGCGGAAAGTGGGGAACGGAGTGTCTTAACATTAGGTTCCCTCTGCTTACCCTGCTATATGCAGGATACAGCGTGAAGCTATGTATGTATTTATGTACGAGTATGTATTGTCACATCATTTAAGTTATGTGTTAGTCATTGCATATACATTTTTACACATAATCGGCTTAAGAGGCGAGTGGTTCACGGGAATTCCCGCTGCTCGCCTTGGTCAAATGAATATAACTTTCAATTCATGTAATCGAAACATTTATAACGATTATCGTCTACACTTTGTAATATTAATAATAATGTCGCAGTGGGGCTGTGTATAACTGTAAACGCATTGGTTGTAGGTTCGATTCCCACTAGAGGGAGTGATCATATTTAATTATATTTATTTCTACTGATTTGGTAAGATAAAAGGAGGTGTTGCGTTCCGTTATTCAATACGTAATGTCTAAAACAGCTAATTAGCGGAGAACAGGGTGTCATGCAAAGTCAAACAGTGTTGCGATGTTTTATAATAATTATTATAAGCCAAAAAAAAAGGAATTTGACTTTAAACAAACTAAAAATTCACTAAAAACAACATTATTACGGATAACTCATAAACTACTCGTCAGATCTTAGCTAAATTTAAATGGAACCACATGGTCACTAGCTATGATATAAAAAAAGCATCATCCAAATTAGTTCACACAGTGAAAACTTAAGCAGTAACACACAAAAAAAATACAGTTTACAGTTAAATTGAGATTTTTTTAAGCCATTTAAAAATATATATTAACTACTTTTACCTACATTATATAATATATACATGCCTGCCATGTCACCCCCGAGTTCTGACGCAGAGGCACAACCATACGACTGTAAACGCGACAGGTTGTGGGTTCGATTCCCACTCCAGGAAATGGAGTTTTTCATTTCCTGGATTTAGTAACAAGGCAAAGCGCGGCGTCGAGTTCCTCAATTCGGTGGAAAGTGGGGAACGGAGTGTCTTAACACTAGATTTCCTCTGCCTACCCTGCTATATACGGGATACAGCGTGAAGCTATGTATGTATGTTAAATTGAGAACCCTCTTTTTTTGAAATCAGTTTAAATATATATTAAATACTTTTAGCTACATTATATAAATACATATACTTCCTTTTTTATTGCATAATCACAATTACCTGTTACAAATATTGTTTCAATTTCAAATAAAACACAAGAAATTCACTTTCTCTTCCAACATTTTACACGTTTTGTTCATAAAAAGCGTAAACAACGATTCTAGTTGGTCGCTCTAATCTAATTCAATTCAATTTTGACAGTTAATTAAAGATATGAAGTTATTTTTTTTTTAATAAAACTTTTATCGCCGTAGATTCTAGTGTTTTGTATTTTTTTATATTTTTTGTGAGGTAGATTAAAAAAGACTAGTGTTGTGTCATTCCGTGTACTATTTGCGATAATTTAATTTAGATTTTTTTTCAGCTCCATGCATTTTTCTGATAGCAGGGTAATTAAATAAAACCTAACACACTTTGTTCTTAATTTTCCACCAAAATTTAACATATTACGTTGTTTGGCGGAACTCAACACCGCGCTTTGTCTTAAAGGAGCGAAAATAAAAATGATTTTAAATATTATCCGCTCCCGAACGGGATCGAACCCACAACAATTGCGTTTAGTCCGAAGTTCGTACCTTAATGTTACAACATTGGCCTCTTTCTCATCCGTCCCTCGGATAGTGAGAGGAGAACGAAGTGTCTTAACACTAGGTTCTCTATGACTACCCTGCTATGTGAAATAAAGCTTGAACCTGCTTGCTACATTTAGTTGATTGTAATACAATGGAATTGATTTTGCAAGCCAAGCCCACAAAAATCATGCATCCACTTTCCAAATTTGCCACGATGATATCACCAAATTATTATATATTAAGTATATATAACTATGACATAATGAACACGTCACGTGCAAAATATTAAATAAAAAAAATAAATACGCAGAGGTATCTTTCGAAACAGGCTTTGTAAAACGGTTGTGTTTTAAGATCGGAATATCATTGCAATATTAATGTTTAATTTTTTAAAATTAATATTTATTTATATAAATAGGTCTGTTGTTAAGAAATAATACATGTATATTATATTTATTATTGAAACATATTTTATAAAGTTTCGTAAAATACAAGATAATTTTTTTAAAAAAGAAAGCACTAGACGCGTCAAATATGTCAAAGTCAAAATTAATAAAGTTGACACTAATGACATCAATGTACGTGTAAATGGCTAAAAGTAAGTCATTTTTTATTATTCGAAACGCCATAATTAAATAACTGAACTGAAGTTTTTTGTTTTTCAAAAGGATAAATAATAAAGCGCACATTTTGACTATAATCTACGCATTTGACATTTTAGCAAATACAAATTTTCTAATGGGGTTTTTTATTTATATTTAAATACTATTTTTCGCGGCTATTTTGAACATTATTAATGACTATGGGCGCCATTTTCATTGAAATATTTAGACAATGAAGGGAATTGCAATTTCTATTTTTTTTTATTTTATTATTATGCAAGAAGTAAATAAATGAATGCACACAGCCTATTATTATTTCTCCATCGTCAAAAACCATGAATAATGGTGAAATGCATAACGGACACACTTATTCAACGCGAATCAGTTTTCGAATAATTTTTATTTATTTAATTAAGTATTTTTATTACATTTATATAATAAACATTACTGTGACGTACGCAGTTGGAGTGGTTTGGTTGTACATACGCTTGTGAGTTACGTTTTCCAGTTATAAATGCGAAAGTAACTCTGTCTGTCTGTCTGTTACGCTTTCACGTCTAAACGTCGTCCACTGAACCGATTTTGATGAAACTCGGTATGAAGATAGAACTGAACTTGGGAAAGGACATAGGACACTTTTTATCGCGAAAAAATTGTAAAGGGTGTTGGGAAATATATAGGTATGAAATTTTGTATGGAGTTCCTTATTGCCAAACATAAAATCTTGTAAGATTGTTCAACTGTGTTTACAACCTGTCACACCTAAATTACTTAACCAATTTTGACAAATAGTCTAGACCTCGGGAAAGACTGTAGGCTACTCCTTACCATGTCGCGCGATATAACCGAATAAAAACCGCGCGATATAAAAACGCGGGCGAAGCCGCGGGTGGAAAGCTAGTTAATAAATATTTTAAATAATTAACACTTTAAAAAAATAAATGTACACCGACTTGAAAAAAATGTACTAACAAATAACATTATTATAAATTACTTAAAAGCTATTCGTCACATCTCAATTTAAAAACACATATTAGAAGCACTAGCTATCATATTAACAAGGAATCGTCAAAATTGGCTCACTCAGTAAAAAAATATAAAAAAAAAAACAACAGGTTGCACTCCGTCGCCGAGGTTTTCACGAAAGATGCGCGAGTTCCCGTGGGCCTCGGCCAGTGGCCGTAGAGGAGGAGCACCGTGAGGTTTTAGTTGGTATACGGACGGTCTCTTTACAGCCAGTCCGGAGTCTTAGTGGATATTCAGACGGTCCGGAGTCCCACATAACCCGTCCCGAGTCCCCGCGGGCGGGTATCTCTAAAGGTAATTTCCTTACGAAAACAAAAGTAAGAAACTAGTAGTAATGATAAATGTGTGACTAAGGCTAAAATATTACCGTAGCATAATCAGGACTCGTTTTAATAGGCAGTAAACTAATAGATATGAAAGGCTTGTTTATTATCAGGAGGGAAAGAGAATTTAGTGTTAAGAAACTGAGTGTTAAGAAGTGAATTTAGTTTCCAGAAATAATTACAGATCTGCCACTTTAACAATTTAAAGTTAAGATTAAGAACATATTATTGAAAAAAGTATATTATTCTGTCCAAGAATACTATAATGATGTCAATGTGTGGAATTAAATGCTGCTGACGCCTCACCCGGCAGTCGGGGAGGCTCCATCATAGTTGTATATTTATTGTAAAAATTTCATTTTGAAAAAGAGCAACTGTTGAGTTTTGCGTTGGTTTTGGCTCTTCTCAAGCGTGAACCTGCCCCGAGCCGTGGTAGCTTCCATTAGGACTGATATGACTGACACACCTTCGTAAATTGGACGATTCGAAAGTGCTTGTAATAATCTCTACTTGAATAAAGAATATTTTGATTTTAATTGATTTTTGATTTTAAGACACTTTCTCCGCTTTTCTCCCAAAATTCGTTACATGTTGAGTTGCGAAATTCATCGCTGCGACGGTCGCCAGCCACCAAATTTATATCCAATGAAATTTAAATAAGTTCTTACGTTCCTTCTGCCTACCCTGCTGAGGGATACAGCGAGAAACTAAAAAAAATGTACCTCCATTGGTAATCGAACCCGTAACCATCGCTTTTACAGTCGGATAATGTCCAGTTGCGTCATGATAGCCTCGTGGTGATTTCCTCATGTTAAAAAAATGAGTATTACTGTATAATATTTTTTTTTAACTTCACGCTGTATCCCGCATATAGCAGGGTAGGCAGAGGGGACCTGAGAACCTAGTGCTAAGACACTCCATTCTATTTCAACAATTTCGTTCCCCACTTTCCGCCGAATTGAGGCATTGCGGCGGGGATTGGCGGAACTCAACGCCGCGCTTTGCCTGTACTGTATAATGTACGTATATATTTATGTTTTGTCGTCAATTTAAATATGCGGGCGTCAAGACAAATGACTGTAGGTTACCAAACATATGACTAACCGAAATAAACTTATTTCTTTGTTATAAAATCTTGATTAGAGTCATTGGTGCTAAAACCGGCTAGTTAAGCGTCACGTCATATGGCATGACAGTCTTATGCCATCATGCTCCTTCACGCCGCCGCTTAAAACTGTTGTTGTATGTGTCTACACGCTTCGGATTATAGCAATACAACAGTAAAAACGTATTGTAAATTCTTTTTAGAGATGGAATATTATTAATAAAAATTGAATTAGTAACATTTATTTTTTTTTCGACTGTGTAGTATGCTGTTGGCCCTATTAGCCTCGACAGCGTCACTGGGTTTTGTGGGGGGCCGAGCTTAAAGAGCTCTGACCCTGGCTTGGTCTCCTTGGGAGAAGGACCATCAACTTAGAACTGCAGTGTCACAAGAGCGCCTCCTGTGAGGCCGAACCTCGGCTTGCGAACACGGCTTGTAGTGGGGGACTTTGTTTTCGCTCGGCCCGAGGGAATTAGTAACATTATTATATATTAATTTATTTTAACTTGTAGTTTTTATAATAACTAACGCCTGCCTTGGCGCAGAGGCACAAGCGTGCGACTGTAAATGCGACAGGTTGTGGGTTCAATTCCCACTCCAGGAGATGGAATTTTTCATTTCCTGGGTTTGGTTACAAGGCAAAGCGCGCCGTTGAGTTCCGCCACTCAGCAAGCAATAGCTTAATTCGGCGGAAGTGGAGAACGTGTCTTAACACTAGGTTCCTTCTGCCTACCCTGCTATATGCGGGACACAGCGAGAAGCTATGTATGTATGTATGTAATAAATTATTAAAACTAAACTAGGTTTGAATTAAATTGCATTGCGATATTGAACTTGCAGTCGAGTCACGATTCACTTTCGTAATACAAACGTTACTGACACAACCACTCTAAATGCCAATTTCAAATTATTTTAATACTAGCTGTTTCTCGCGACTACTTGTGGACAATGGCAGTCCATACTACATACTATAGTGTATTGCTTTGAAGTAGATAACTGTTTTTTTTGACAATTAAGTATTTTTTAGTAAATAATATTCTACGTCCTACTTAATACCTCTAAAGATATGTGTACCAAGTTTCATGATAATCAGTTGAGTAGTTTTGGCGTGAAAGAGTAACAAACAAATTTAAATTCACATGTATAATAGTAGGGAATAGCTGTTGCCCACGGCTTCGTTCGCGTAGTCGATGGGAACTTCATATACGCATTATTATGGAACTTCCCATGGGATTGAGATGTTTTATGGTAAAAAGTAGCTTTTGTAGTAGTAGAGGTAGGCTCGAGAGGTATAACTCGCGAAATCTCTCTATAATCTACTAAAAGATGCCGGTCTAGAACTATTATCAGTTCATTTCTAGCACGTATTTCGAAGGCGGCATTAGAACAACGACGTGACGTGACAAAAAGAAAAACAAATACACAAAATTTAAACTACCTACTAAGTGACTGACAAACAACGTACAGGCGAAACTATTGATTCGAAATTTTATTTAAACTTAAATGGGACCACATCAGAAGCAGCTATGATATAAAAAAGATCTTTATATTCCTTACTAGTAATATTATAAATGCCTAAACCACTGAACCGATTTTGATGAAATTCGGTATGAAGATAGAACTAAACTTGGGAAAGGACATTGGATACTTCTTATCGCGAAAAAAAGGGTAGAAGGAGTTAAATAGGGGATGAAATTTTGTATGGAATTTCCTTATTGTCAAACATAAAATCAAGTAAGATTGTTCAACTGTTTACAACTTTCACACCTAAACCACTTGACCAATTTTGACAAATAGTCTAGACCTTGGGAACTATAGACTACTCCTTACCAAGTCCCCCGATATAACCCAATTCCACGCGGGCGAAGCTGTGGGCGGAACTAGTGGCTTTTTTGCAAAGGCGATTGGTTGTGTAGTTGATTCTCAATCAGGTGACGGACTCTCCACTCTAGTAAAACATAGCGCGATGTTGAGTTCCACTGCTAAATACACAATGTCTCAAATGTAGGCAGATCACTCACCGATTCAAATACATCGGCTTCTCTAAATTTACCGGCTTGCCTAACTAAAATGTTCACCCCTAGCCACTGCTAACCAGATATGCGGGATAAAACGTGAAGTACTCGTATCTAGTGTTCATATAAACCGATTACTAGTAAAGAGGTCTTGCCAAACGAGTCTAGATTGAATAGATGGCTACGAATAGATTAATATCTATACTACAATTTAAATGAGACACAGTTATAATGCAAAATTAATGTTTATTTTTAGATTTACGGCCATTATAGTGCCGTTAGTATTTGACTAGAGAGTAAGCACAGTGTGTAAAAACAATTTTAGAAAACGTATAAAAATTTTGAACGTAGCGGGACTCGAACCCGTGCCTTGGGAGTCATTTCAATTAAACGATTGTATTTTTTAGCTTTATGCTATATGGATGAGCACAATGATAAAAAAAATTTAAAATAATGCGTAATAATATATTAAATTATTAAAATAAACGCTACACACTCTACCACGGTTTGACATGTTTGTATAAAGTGACATATGCGTTGCTAAGCAACGCGTTGTTAACGCGTCAACAGACACTAGTGCAAATAAATTCGTGTAAATAAGATTTGTCAACATTTAGCTTATTGCTATTTTTAACTTACAGTTACAGACAAATTTAAATCGTGCTAAATTCGATTTTTTTACTGAATCTCAATATTTGTATCTCTTATTTGTTTTTTAGATTTGTATTTTTATAATATGAATATTACTTTAACATATTGTCTTTTTTAGCAACATAGTCTTCAAGATCCTTTCTTATATTGATAAATAGATAATTGTTTAAGCACAAGCAGTAATATAATTAAAATTTTAACATTTCCTCTTTCCCACCCATCCTTTCCCCAAAATGTGGTGGTTCCGATAACGAACTACTACATTGTCCTCCCCTTCCATTTGTATCCTCTAGGTCGGCAACGCATCTACAACATCTCTGGTGTTGTAGATGTTCATGGGCGAAGGTAACCACTTACCATCAGGTGGTCCTTCTGCTCATTTGCCATCCGTTATCCACAAAAAAACCAACTTCAAAGTTACTCGTCAGATCTTAACTAAATATAAATGGGACCACATCATAAACACTAGCTGACATAATAAATAAGAATTATTAAAATTGGTACATTTGGCAATACCTAACTTTGGCAATGCCTCAATTCGGCGGAAAGTGGGGAACGGAATTGTTGAAAGAGAATGGAGTGTCTTAACACTAGGTTCTCTGGTGCCCTCTTCCTACCCCGCTATATGCGGGATACAGCGTGAATTTAAAAAACCTAACTATAAGCATAGTGCTCAGTAGTTCAATCTTTATTCAGCTAAAATAAAAAATAAAATGGTACCGCATGGATAATAAAAACTTTTTAAAATAAATTCTCACTCTAATTAAAATAAATAAACGTCACTTTAATAAAGTATAGAACAGAGAGTCTTAACACTACTTTCTCTTTCTAAATAAATAAACAAACAAACTTTATGTATCGTATAATAATAACGCTAAGTATAAATGAAAATAATCTATTTAAAACAAAATCCTAGTCTAGTCAAATAAAAAACAACGTCGTTAAACTCCGCAACACATCAATGCCTTTATATTAAGTGTAGAACAAAGTGTCTTATCACTGCGTTCTCTCTGTTTATGTTAAATAAACACACTTTACATACATACATAGCTTCACGCTGTATCCCGCATATAGCAGGGTAGGCAGAGGGAACCTAGTGTTAAGACACTCCGTTCCCCACTTTCCGCCGAATTGAGGCATTGGCAGTGGTGGAACGCCGCGCAAACAAACTTTACGTTATAATAATAAAGCTAAGCTCAAATTAAAGCTTAAAATAAAATCCTAGTCTAGGCAAACAAACCGCGGCGTTAAACACCACAAGATAACATCTATAACAAAGAATAGAACATAGTGACTTAACATTACTTTCTCTTTCTCAGTAAATAAACAAACTTTACTTATAATAATGAATCTAAGCTCACCTGTATAATACAATATTTAAAACAAAACTCTAGTCCAGTCAAAGAAACCGCGGCGTTAACTTCCGCAAAACAAAAACAAACGCCTCTATAACAGAGTGTCTTATCACTATTTACTCTCTTTAAATAATTAAACAAAGTTTACGTATAAGGTAAGCTCACTTATATAAAATAAAATCACAGTCTACTTAAAAAAAACCGCGGCGTTTACCTCCATAAACAACAATGTATAGAACGGAGTGTCTTGACACTACCTTCTCTCTGTCTAAGTTAAAAATAAACTTTACGTTATAATAATAAAGCTCAGCTCACCTGTAGATACGTGTACCTCCAACGACGGACCAACACCGACTGGCAATTACTTTATGTAATAGTCATACCTTATTGAGAGCCGTGTGCCGTTTACATTCGCATGGTACGACTACGATACGATAGTTTCTATTTTAGTTTTTTATGTTTTTTGCTTTGAGTTCCGCCACTCAGCACGCAATGCCGTAATCTGGCGGAATGTGGGGAACGGAATTGTTGAAAGAGAACGGAGTGTCTTAACACTAGGTTCTCAGGTTCCCTCTGCCTACCCTGCTATATGCGGGATACAGCGTGAAGTTAAAAAAATATTTATTTTTTGCTGCTATTGTATAAGAGTGAGTTGCTAATCTAATTGCAATCTATAATTGCAATTGTTATAAAATAGAGCCTTTTAGAATCCGTTTAAGCATTCTGTGCTATTAAATCATGTGTTATAATTTGTAATCGATCTGCTTCGAAATTGTAATATTTTGTTGCAACTTATTTTGTAGTTAGAATCATTGTAGAGATATATGATCCACGTGGCACGGGTTCGAGTCACACTTATTCAGGTTTTTATAGTTCCCTTTCCTAAAAAAATTATAAATAACAATTCTTAAATATTCAAATAAATTCAATTCTTAAATTTTCTACCATGAATATTTATTATTTTTGTTTCACACAAATCATTGAAAGTAAATAAAAAACAATACCAGAAAATCGTACATTATAAAAGTGTATGTATCCTCTCGTCAACTTAAAGTCGTCTACATGAGTGCGAGTGTTCGTCATTTATAAATACGTAATGCTGTTCATATCATTTGAAAGTTGTTCACTGCAAAACTTTGTAGAGCTTTTAGTGCGCTTAATTGTTATTGTACATACATGCATAGCTTCACGCTGTATCCCGCATATAGCAGGGTAGGCAGAAGGAACCTAGTGTTAAGACAATCCGTTCCCCACTTGCCGCCGAATTGAGGCATTGCGTGCTGAGTGGCAGAACTCAACGCCGCGCTTTGCTTTGTTACCAAACCCAGGAAAATAAAAATTGTATTTCCTGGAGTGGAAATCGAACCCACAAGTTGTCACGTCCACAGTCACACGCTTTTGCCCCTGCGTCACGACAGGCGTTAATTGTTATTGTAGAAAGGAAAAAAATAAAGATAAATAAAATATTGCATTAAATTATTTACTTCAATGAAAGAAGAATGTTCCCAATTCGATTGTATTGTTTTGTTTGTTGTCGTATAACTTTTTACTGGGTGAATCAACTTTGATGATTTTTTTTAATATGATAGCTAGTACTTCTGATATGCTCCTATTAAAATTTAGTTAAGATCTGATAAGTAATTTTTGAGTTATTCGTAATTTTTTTTGCCTTTACACAAATTATTGAAAAGATATGCAAGTTGAAGTGGCAATGGGCGGGCCACATCGCTCGTAGAACCGACAACCGATGGGGAAGAAAGGTTCTCAGTGGCGACCACGAGGCCAGGAAGCATGTGGACAGCCCCTACTAGATGGACCGACGACCTAGTCCAAATTGCGGGCTTGCTGGATGCGGGGCATCCAGTCGTGCTACATGGCGATCTATGGGGAGGCTATATCCAGCAGTGGACGTCTTCTGGCTGACGACTGAAAAGAAATTTAATGATATAAAAATGAAATCGTATAGTATAAAGTAGATACATCCTCTCGTCAGAGTTAAAGTCGTCTACATGAGTAGAGTGTTCGTCATTTATAAATAAATAATGTTGTTCATATCATTTGAAAGTTGTTCACTGTAAAACTTTATAAGACTTTTAGTGTAAGACTTTTAATAACTATATCAAGACTATTTCATTTGTCCGCTTTGGTAAGATAAAGCGCGGCGTTGAGTACCGCTACTTAATACGCAATGTCTATGCGGAGATCTCAGTATATAAAATATTGTTGGAAATTTTTAGAGAAACCGATGTATTAGAAGAGAAGCCGGCAGTGGCGAGGCGTCCCATGCAACTCGATTCCCATCGGCAGCCTTTTCAAAGCCACAAGTATGAAGCCTAAAAGAAAGCTCGTCAGGAAAATGTGGGCTCGAAAAAGTCAAACAAAGTGTGAGAGAGAAGGTAACCAGGAAAATATTGGGCATAACCGGCTACTAAATATATATATCGGCTTCCTAAAATATCAACAGCTTTCTAAATATACATCAGCTTCCTAAATACACATTGGGCTCCCTAAATATACATCCGGCTTCCCTAAATACATTGGGTTCCCTAAATATACATCGGCCTTTAATTTCGGCTTGCATAGCTAAAATTTCACCCCTCGCCACTGAAAACCAGTATAGGATCTGAAGGTATTAAATAGATTTTACTATCGAATTTTGGCGATGACGCACTCAGCTAAGAAGTCAGAGCTTGATTTTTTGCAATTTTATGCCCAATATTTTCCTTTCTTTTCTTTAGCTCTCCCTTTTCCAACCTTTAGCCTTTTAACCTTTCTTAATCTTGTTATTTTGCACTCAATTACAATTTCAAGTCTACACATTTCCTTGGTGGCCTTTTTTTAGCTCTCACACCTTGCTTGACTTTGTTTTTACAGAAACTTCATTACTATAAAAACTGCACATTTTCCTGGCGACCTTTTTCAAGCCGGTGGTAACAGGGTTGTATGGACACTTAGCAACAGCCACAACACACCACAATCACTCGCTTAGTCAGAATTTCTTTCTTTGTTGAGTGGTTCTTTTGTTATTGTATTTAAATGACTTTAAAACAAAATATGCATATACATAGTTAAGTATTGTTTCAATGATTTTCTTAACTGTCGTAGCGCAGAGGCATAAGCGACTGTAACCGCAACAGGTTGTGGGTTCGATTCGCGCTTAGGAAACGTAAAAGTTCAGTATTTTCATTTCCGGGTTTGGTAATATGACCATGCAGCGTTGAGTTCCGCCACTCAGCACACCAATACTTCAATTCCGGAACACCAGGAAGGGAGTATCTTAACACCAGGTTCCCTCTGCCTACCTACTATATACGGGATACAGCGTGAAGCTAAAATTGATAGCCTAAATTATAAAATTAATATTTTATCGGCAGAAAAGCAATAAACATTTTCTTTTCCAGCTAACTCCTACTAGAATTATTCCACACATCACTCAATAATAGCATTGATTTCACAGACCAATATTTCAGACGCGGATCAACAAACAAGGTCTCTTGAAGGGTGCCAAGTAAACATAATTTTCTTCCCGACTTCTATATCCGCATAGTAATAAGAATAATAGATAATCACAGTGAACATAGTATCTAGACACTCCGTTCGCCGCTTTCTACGCAAATTCGACATACTGCGTGCTTTGAATGGCAGGAACTCACCGTCGCTGTGGGATAGTGTTTGACTGAAATATGATTGATTGAGAGTTCGATTCCCATTTGGGAATATTAATATACATCAGTGGCAAGACGTCCATATAACACGATTCCCATCGGCTTACCTTTTTTGTAAATTATAATAAATAAGTGGCGGTTTTCACAGCAGATGCGGATTTCTAAAGAGGTAGAAAGGTTGAAAAGATTGCAAGAATTTGGGAGCGAGTTTATAAAAACAAGCTCACGAAAACTTAACATACATACATAGCTTCACGCTGTATCCCGCATATAGCAGGGTAGGCAGAGCAAACCTAGTGTTAAGACACTCCGTTCCCCACTTTCCGCCGAATGGGCGTTGCGTGGTGATGGTGGGAAACTCAACGCCGCGCTTTGCCTTGTTACCAAACCAGGAAATGAAAAATTCCATTTTCCTGGAGTGTGTGTCTCGAACCCACAACCTGTCCCGCGTTTTACGATTCGCACGCTTGTGCCTCTGCGCCACGACAGGCGAAAACACACATCTTACACCGTCATCCATGTATACTGAGTCTTATTATTAATATATAATATTTAACTGCCACCACCAGACCATATACATTGACAATAATATTCTCCTGACTCTGGAGAATATCATTGTTTTTTTTTTTTATTGATAACGGACGGCAAACGAGCAGAAGGACCACCTGATGGTAAGTGGTTACCTTCGCCCATAGACATCTACAACACCGGAGATGTTGTAGATGCCGTTATAACCTAGAGGATACTGATGGAAGGGGGACAAATGTAGTAGTCCACTATCGGAGTTTCCCACCACATTTTGGGGAAAGGATGGGTGGGAAAGGGGAAAATCTGGCTTACATGCCATCGAACCGGAACACATCATTAGATATTTGGCGGTTCGTCTTTGACATGATAGTGGTCGCGAGCCAGTCGGAGGACGAACCTCCTACCACCTAACCAAAATTGTCATTGTCATTGTACATGGTCTTCTTTCTCGTTAAAAAAAAATAATGAGAATCCCCGAGTGAGAACCGAATCCACAACCAATCTTGTTTACAGTCAGACTTTCCACTGCGCCATGATGGCTTCAGATTTAATTAAAAAGCGAATAACAAGCTTCAACTGTACTTTATTATTCTAACATACATATATCACCTTTATAACTGTAAAAACTAATATTTAATATTTTATTTGTTCACAAAACATTTGAGAACTAGCAGAGATCGTTGACATTTACAAATTAATATTTAATCAGATTACTGTTTTTTATAGATGATAATAAAAAAGCAGGTTGAACTTGATGTAGATAGCTTTGTTTGTGGCTAAATTTATTATTGATTATATAGAAATATATGAGAAATAAATATATTTTATATATGAAAATTCGCAGCGTTGAGTTCCGCCACTCAGCACGCAATGCACTCAATTCGGCGCAAAGTGGGGAATGAAGTGTCTTAACACTAAGTTCTCTGGTTCCCTCTGCCTACCCTACTATATGCGGGATACAGCGTGAAGCTATGTAATAAAAATTCGTTTTTGTAATCATTATTAATGATATAATTTTAAGACTTAATAATTAAGATTTTAATGAATAAAAAAATTGACTTTCTATATATATATACTTAAAATTGTATTCCGTCGATAAACTATTTTAATGGTTTGACAGAATAAATATAAAATGTTGTTTTATATTGTGAAAAATAAATTTGAATAGGACCACATCAGAAGACTCATAATAAAAAAATCATTAAAATTCTTTCACCCAGAGAAGAAACTCCTTAGTTATCCATGAATTCACGGTGCGTTGCAGAGAGGAGTTTGGAGTGTCTGGGACTTACAGCCCAAGTGTAGGGTTAAAGGGCCCCTTTAAAATGCGCATTAACGTTCACCTCCACTACCTAACCAAATTTGAAACATAGACTTACTTATAAACATTTTTAGAAAATATATAAATAATTGTACATAACAAGAGTCGAACTCGGGTCTATTGGAAACCGTCCGAGCACTCTGACCGCGAAACCATACTGTCCTCTGCATTGTTTTTCTTATCCGAAGTGTGTGTTTACCTCACTTCAAGTTATTTCTTCTAACATATGATGATATATTTATAGGGGACATTGAACCCATAGCGACTTACACTTACACCGCCATGGTGTCAATTGCCATGAAGATGTAAATTTATTTTATCATATTAAAAATATTAATGCTTCTCGTGGCGCAGAGGCACAAGCGTGCGACTGTAAACACGACAGGTTGTGGGTTCGATTCCCACAGAGAAAAAGAAAGAAAATGAAAATAATTTAAATAGTTACAATGATATCCTCAAATGAGAATCAAACCCACAATTTTGTTCATAGTTGGAGGATGTTCCATTGTTTCAAAACGGTTTTAAGACTCGTAATATTATTAATCATAATATATTTTTTTTAAACTTCACGCTGTATCCCGCATATAGCAGAGTAGGCAGAGGGAACCTAGTGTTAAGACTCTCCGTTCCCCACTTTCCACCGAATTGAAGCATTGCGTGCTGAGTGACGTAACTCAACGCCGCGCTTGGCCTTATTACCAAACCCGGGAAATGAAAATACTGCACTTAACATTTCCTGGAGTGGAAATCGAACCCACAACCTGTCGCGTTTACAGTCACACGCTTGTGTCTGCGTCACTACTATAAAAAAAAATATAAAAAATATATATTAACTTATTATAGTCTAGGAGCAAGTCAAATAAAAACACATACAATCGATTTCATGATTTATTAACAAAAATTATCAATTCTATCATAATCTTCATTATACTAATTACAATTATACGTACAAAAAAATCATTAATATCTTAAAAAAAGGAAATAAAATAAAATTCCATGGACGACCAATTAATACTTAACAAAAAAGGTTAAAACACACGTCATACTTAAAAAATATTCTAGATTAATTCTATTTTAAAAAAAATATGTGATTTTTTTAATTTTTAAAGCACTTGTCGAATTGCAGATGTAGAATATTTGAGCCATTGCTTGAAATCTTAAAAAAAAAACTAATACATTCAGCACAGGATTCGAATCTGCATTAAGTTTAAAGAACTATATAAATAAATTGAAATAAAATCTTTGCTGTAATAAAAAATTGAATATGGCATGAATCGGTGGTTTGTATCTATTGTCATGATTTTTATGCCAAAAAAAATATATATATTTTTTAATTTCATCAATTAATAAGGCAAACAAATTTACAGTTTGAGCTATAACCTCTAAACTAAAAAAGAGGTTATAAAAAAAAAATAAAAAACAGTATACTTCTATAATTATATTTATAAAGTAAAACTTAACCTAGCTTTTAGAATTAAATCCCACAAACATTACCTAATCTAAAAGATTGCAAAAACACTAACCGCCCCCTGGACTATAATACATATACATGGTGATTCAATTCTAAAAATTAAAAAAAATATATATAAAAAAAATTGGGCATGCCATATATTAAGACAAACTAAATTTATTTTACAAAAATATATTTTGTAAATATCTTAATTATATTCTATAAAAATGATTATTAATAATACTATGATAAATTTTCGCATTTAATTATCAATATATAGCACGCCCTGTATATTACAAGTCACATGGTAAAACTTATTTTAATGGGTCTTGGGTTAAAATCTTATACCACGGTGGGTATTAAAATAAAAATCGCTGATACGATACACATTATTTAAAAAAAAGGCAGAAAAAAGCTTTGGTATTTGTAGTAAAGGCTTTGCTTAAGTATTCGACACGAGTTATTGTCATGCCAATGAATTGTGCCAATAGTTGAGGTGATAGTTATTGTCATGCCAATAATTGACGTGATAGTTACTGATGCCAATGGTGATGGCCTGCAGTAGAAAGCGTACTGAAAGTTACGGAAGTGATAGTTCTTACATCATGCCAATAATTACCATGAGCAGTTATCATCAGAAATGCAGTAATTAGCGTAACAGTCAATGGCATGTCAGTAATTATTTGGTAGTGTCAGCATGTGGCATTAACGGCATATTTACATAATCCGCATTTTATTTACATTTTTCTTCTAGAGAAAGGAGCATCAAGTTTGATATAATATAATACGCTTTTTCTGTTGCCAACATTTAGAAGGTTGTCATGGGAGACAATCTGGAATTTTCTACTTTGTTAGTAACAATCCCTGTCAGTCAGTTCCACAAGTTACAGATATTTTACTGATATTTATTTCCTTTACTTGGCAAACATGATTTGATGGCTAGTAGTACAAATAATAAGGAGTGTACACCCACATTTTACATAATTTTTTGAGTTTTCAATTATTAAATTTTCATTGTTTTGTCCCCAAAAATAATCTTTCAGAATGTACTGTTTTGCAAAAAAAGAGGAAAAGAATAATTAAGGAATTGTTCCTAAATGTATAAGTATTGTGGCGTGTTTGAAAGTGCTGACACGTTAACTATTCAAATGTTAATCATGAATTTTTACCACTCTGGCCCACACTAAGAAATCATTTATCAGATTTAAAATAAGAGAGACAAAATAAAAAAAAAAAAATACTAAAACAATTGTTTGATATTTAAAATTTAAAATTTTATTCAAGAACTTCAATGAGACAAACGCAGGTTAGAGCAAAAGTTTACAGTAGAAGATTTTTTTTGTAATGTTTAAGCTGAATTTGAGAGTTCAAGGAAATGAAACTTAAAAAAAAAAAAAAGCAACTGCGGCGCTGGCTTTTCCTAAAACTTCCCTGAGAATTAAAAAAAAATCAATTTAATAACGAAAAAAAAATGACTTTTATGACGTATAATGTGTTTTTTAATAAATGACTGATAACCAACATTTGTTATGTGCTGAAATTTATATCCTGCAAATTATACTTGCACAGTACATATGACAAAATATTTCTTGATTTTTTGAATTTATTAGAACACAATTTTAGTTAGGCAAGCCAGTAAATTGACGGAAGCCGATGTATATTTAGGGAAGCCGGTAATTTTTAGGGAAACCGATATATTTAGGAAAGTGGTATGGGAGATGTCAAGGGTATGTGGCCAATTTCACTATCCGTTTTTTGGCGATGACCTTTTTTTAGGTTAGTTTTTAGTTTTTTTTTTTTTTTACAATTTTAGCCCCACTTAATATTTTTCTGGCGACGGTTTTTTTAATTCTAACATCTTACTCCTGAAAAGTTAAAGCTTGAAGCCTGTAAAACGGTGTTATATGAACGCCTTGCCACTGACCCACACTTCCCGGATCGAATGAGGGTTCAAACCTGCATTTATTACAATTTAGGGACATCTCTATATCAAATCATAAAACTCCCAAACAGAAATTCGAACTAGCAACCTTTACGAAATAAGGTTTCCATTCACTATAACAGAATATGTAAAGGTATAATATTAATCTTCAAAATTTTCAATAGAAAAGTACCATGGGATTTGCGCTCTACATGATTTAGTGGACGTAGTCATGGTATACCCCTATTACAATGTATGTAAATACGAATTTGTTATATGTGTAATGTCATTGTTCTCTTGTCTCTTTAAAAAATAACTTAGTTTATGTCAAATATTTTTTTAAAAGAGCAAGAAATCTTGAACTATAATAACTGCAATGCATTTAATACACCTTTATAAATATATAATAATGCGATAAAAATCGAAATTTAAAAATCGTCGAACAATAATCGTTTAAGTTGTGAAATCGATTACAAAAAATACAATAAAAATGACCAGTACACTTTCTACATTACATGTATATTTACTTTTGCCGCAGGAAGGTTTAAAAAATTAAAAAAAAGAGCATAAAGCCTTAGCTTTCATCACTAGCACACATACAAGAACAAAGAAAGGGCGACAATATATCCAGAGCACATTCTAAGATAAAGAGATACACAGTACACATTAAACATCGCTGTTTTTCTCAAACATCTGATGCCATCCCTTTCTAATCCCTTTGACAGGGGGCAGGATGGCATCATCATAATATATATTTATATAAATGTGGACACTTTTATTGAAATAATCATATTGCCGTCTTTTTCTTACATACGAGGGTAGACCCAGGGGGGGTAGCCCAAAGATACCTATGAAATATCTCTAATGCCAAATCCCTTCTCTAACTTACGTGAACCGGGCAGAGACGGCTTTATGTCTTATACTCCACATAACAATACATCTCTTGAGTCACGCTCTGAGCCTGGTGTGATGCCGAGGGGTGGAGGTGTTGGGGTGTTGGGGGTGTGTGTGGGAACGAGGGGGTTATGGTTTCGGGGTCTATGCCTGGGTTCAGTGCAAGAGCGACTGGCGCTGTGAGGGTAAGGTCTATGTTGATACCCACAATCTGGAAGATATATATTGGTTATTTATTGAAATATTTTGATAGTAAAATTCAGAGACCATCATGGTGCAGTGATAAACGCGTTCCCGGTTTGATTTGTGGGTTCGATAACCTCTCCCGGGAATGTATATATTTAAAATCAAGACCTCCAGTAGCAGGCATATTAATTTATTTTCATTTTGATATTCCTGAACCTGGAAAGGTCCAGTCCGTACTTTCCAGAGACATCGGTGGCGTTGCGTAGGAATTAAACCATGACGGACTACAATAGAAGATTAACTGGCTAGAAACAAATAGAAGAAAGGAATATCTTATTCACATGTACCAGGACAATAATGGTTGGTAGGGAGATATAAGAGGAAATAGTACTAACCTCTGGGAACTTCTCCGCAGCAACAAGCGAAGCATGGTCACACGGAACGGCCTCACTTGAGGCAGCGATCCGAAGAGGCGAGCTGGCACCTCCCCCGCCTCTCCTCCCGCCTCCACCGCTCTTCCTCTTGTACTTTCAAGTCACCAGGTCGGGCTTACACGTTTGAAATCCACTACCGTGCCCGTCGGTCTGCTGGGTTGTTCTGACTGGAATAGAAGAATACTAGAATGAAATTTAAGTTAATAAGATTTCAATTAAAATTATTATTATAATAACGCCTATCGTGGCGCAGAGCTGGCGTGCGACCATGCGCGTCGGGTTGTGGGTTCGATTCCCACTCAAAGAAATGCATAAGGAGAATTTGAAGTATTTTTATTTCTTGAATGAATTTACTCAATTTAGCGGAAAGGGAACGGGGGAAACGTTGAAAGAGAACGAATTAAGTCGCTTGCAGCTTACTAAGGTCAAAATGGTTTCCCTCTGCCTACCCGCTATAGCAGGGACCACTTAGTATGAGGATTAAAAAACCTTGCCTCTCCATTATATTTGAGTGCTTAAGAAATAGTGAGAAGAATAATTAATAACACTTAACAGCCTAAAAATATTTTGAAAATATCATTTTTTTATTGATATTAACGGACATGAAGCAGAGCAAGAAGGACCACCTGATGGTAAAGTGAAGTTTTTTCGCCATATAGCGAGCATCTACAACACCAAGGGGGTGTTGGAGTGGGTGCCAGCACTAGAGAGAGGGTACTGATGGAAGGGGGACAATGTAGTCCATATCAGAACCACCATTTGGGGAAAGGATGGGTGGAAAGGGGAAAATCTGGCTTACATGCCATCGAACCGGAACACATCATTAGATATTTTGGCGGTTTCTTTGACACTATGATAATGAAGTGGTCGCACGTGAGCCGGTCGGAGGACGAGACACTCCTACCACCTAACAAATCAGTATTTCCATAGTTACATTTACAAATATGAAATAAAGTTACCCTGGAAAGTATAACTTATTTAAGATTAAAAAAAAATATATTTTCTTTTACGTCCGTGCATCTGCATGCTTGTAACAAGAGTAACCATACTAGTGTTGACAGTAAAAACGTCCAAAAATTTTTCCATCTAATTTAAAAATCTATTTGCTGATTTACGCGTTGGTGGAGAGAATAATGCCTCATTTCAATACGCAGAAAGAGAGAGAGAGATAAAACAAAAAATAAATGCGAAGCAGCATTCCTTCCTAGAGGTGGCGAAGCTAACTTCAAAAATCTCCTCCGCATTTACGGTAATATCAGCATCTATTATTAAAATATATTCTACAATTTTTAATCATCCACAAAAGTAAACGCGATTAATTTTTTAGTTCAGTACCCTTTAGAATTCAAATAACGTCATTGCAACTCGCACTCAACAACAACTCAAAATCAACCAACAGAATATCTCAACATAAAATTTCGAAAGTGGAGAACGGAAATATTGAAGAGAGAATGGAGTGTTAGTGTTCAACACTAGGTTCTCAAGGTTCCCTCTGCCTACCGCTATATGCGGGATACAGCCCAAATGAAGTTAAAAAATATTCCAACTACCCTCCCAAAAAAAAAAAACTAAAAATCTCTCTTTTCCGCTCCCAACCGAGACCGTACACTTCTATTAACACAAATATTCCTCAGCAGTCATTTCTTTCAAGGGCTTATAAGATCTTCGTCCTCGGATGTTGCGTATAGCACTGAGATACGGACTGGTGTGTGTCTCCTCTGAGATGAAAGATGAGGATTCCGTTATGTCCATCTCCATTGTTGTGTTGTTGCCCTTATTAAAAAAAAATATGTATTTCGTAATAAATAATAATAATAATATCAACTTCGAAGAAAACTGACTAAAATGTATTAGAACTACTCTCTGGACCACACCAGAAGCATAAGTCACGTTCTCTCTTTCAAAGGCGAAAAAAAATTTAAAATTTTATATATATTTTTATTTTCCCTTGGTTCACATAGAAGGGAATAGAAATATATGACGATTACAATGATATTTAGTTATTTGTTTCCGATGAAAATTAGGAGCTGCATCCTACCCGCCAATCCAAAACAGTAGTTTGCAATGTGCCAAAAAATCGACAGTTTGGTTTTTTAAATTTAATTTCTTTTTGTAAAGATTTAATATGTAATAAAATAATTTAAAAAGTACGCTAGACTCATTTATTTATTTGTATCCTAAACAAATTTCTGAAAAAACGGTATTCTTATAAAAGCTATCATTACTTAGGTAAAAAAGAAAGAACTGTACAACTTAATTTAATTAAAAATAATTTGTATATAATTTGTGTTCCAATATTATCAATATAATCAATGCAGTCAGTATCATCAGTATTGATAGTGTCAATAGAAGTGTCTGTTGCCAGTATCATCAGTGTAGTCAGTATCATAAGTACTTTAGTCAACATCATCAGTATTATTAATATTGTCAGTATTATGAGTATCGTCAGTATCATCTATGTAGTTAGTATCATCTTTACGTTAGTCAACATCATCAGTATTATCAATATTGTCAGCATTATGAGTATCGTCAGTATCATCAGTGTAGTCAGTATCATCAGTACGTTTGTCAACATCGTCAATATTATCAATGTTGTCAGTATTATGAGTATCGTCAGTATCACCAGTGTAGTCAGCATCATCAGTACGTTAGTCAACATCATCACTATAATCACTATTGTCAGTATCATACGTATCGTTAGTATCATCAGTGTAGTCAGTATCGTTAGAGTCATTAGTAGTATCATCAATGATATCAGTAACATATGGTGTCGTCATCGTCGTCAGTATCAACAATGTTGTCAGTATGATCAGTGCTATTACTTTTGTTAGTATATAGTGTTGTGGCTATCGGCATTGTTTGTCAGTATGGTCAGTGTCGTCAGTATGATGAGTGTGGTGTGCGGGTACTGACCGGTGTAGTTGGCGAGCAGGGACACGTCGGTATCCCTGTCCGCGTCGTGGCGCGCGCTGCGCCTGTAGGGGGACACTTTGACGCGCGACTTGGAGAAGTTAGTGTCCGCCTTCACGCGGGCCTCGTCTGCGGAGTGATGTCACACTACACTTATCGTCGTGCCGCTCTCGATTATATCGATATTTTTGATATTCCCGATTTTTATATATATGATAAATGAGACTATTTTAATCCGATTAATTGCACGTTAGTGAGTAGTACAGTCTTCCTGTGATAATGGGCTATTGTAAAGTGTTCGAAACGTACTAAAATATATACGTTTTACCCGGTTAAAATAGTTTCATTTAATATATATATATATATATATATATATATATATATATATATATATATATATATATATATATATATACTTCACGCTTCATCCCCATAGTACTATAGTCAGACAGAACCTCACATCAAGACATTCTGTTGTCCAATTCCCACTGCAATGTCTTGACATTGTGTGTTCAATGGCAGAACTCAACACAACGTTTTGTATTACCAGAGTGGAAAAATGAAAATAAACTAAAATCATATCTCTAAATGGGAATCGGACTCTCAACCACTCGCGTTCGTAGCCATGGCCTCAATATAATAATTCTAACTAGCAAAGTTATAACCTAAAATTCTTATCAATATAGTATCTATATTCTATCATTTTGAATTATTTAACAGTTTTTTCAATTTATTGTGCTTAAACTGTATGAAATTGGAATTAGGAGCCCTATGAGAAATAAACTCATGTCATAAAAGAAAATCTAGTAAAGCTGAAATGCTGACATTAATCTAAAAATACTTCAAAAGCTATTAAGAAATATCAATAAGTACACTTTAAATATATACAAATACATATCATATTACTGGCGCAGAGGCACAAGTGTGCGACTGTAAACGCGATATGTTGTGGGTTCGATTCCCACTCCAGCAAATGTTAGTATTTTCATTTCCTGGGTTTGGTAACAAGGCAAAGCGCGGCGTTGAGTTCCGCCACTCAGCCACACAATGCCTCAATTCGAGAGAAAGTGGGGAACGGAGTTTTTGTAAGAGTACAGAGTGTTAACACTAGGTTCTCAGATTCCCTCTGCCTACCCTGCTATATGCGGGATACAGCGTGAAGTAAAAAAAAATCTATATTCATTATTTCATTAACAAATCTAACAATACAAAAAAATTTGAACCCATTAACCAAGGTATTTACAAAATTCAAACAGGCATAAATGAACCCACCTTCATTCTCAACTTCAACAACAACTTCAATTTCAACTTCACTCTTTCCTTCCTCCTTTTCATTCTCCTCTCTCTGTTCCTCCTGTACCACATTCAGAGTGTCCTTTTTCGGTGACTCCGATTTCTTACTGTCTTGAACTTTTTCTATTTTTTTATCTTGTGGTTTGGGAGAGTCAGCTGATCGCAGCTTCCGGTCTGAGATTGGTGTGTCGTCTTTCAACTTCAGTAGTTTTGACTAAAATATTAATTACTATATTAAGCAAACGCCTGTCGTGGCGTAGAGGCACAAGCTTGCGACAGTACACGCGACAGGTTGTGGGTTTGATTCCCACTCCAGTAAATGGAATTTTTCATTTCGTGGTTTGGTATTTGAACAGCAGCGTTGGGTTCCGCCCTCAACGAAGCCTCCAATTTGAGGTGGAAAGTGGGTGGCAGGTGTCGTAACACTAGGTTCCTCTGCCTACCCTGCTATATGCGGGATACAGTGTGAAGCTATGTATGTATGTAATAAAATTCCAAATACTGTGGAAAAAAAAGCATCAAATGCAATTTAATAGGAAAACGACAGGTTATGTCACACATATTCTACTTCAAAAGATAAAAAATAGAGATACGCATGCAAAAAAAAAAAAGATATTAAAATTTATAAGCCAAATTGCATTATTTTATGACATTACTTCATGCATATATAAAAGCATCTATATACAGGGTGAATGTTCATCACCCATTTGATCCACCATGTAAGTACCCCAATACTACAAGAAAGCCATACACTTAATATCAATCAAAGCATGTCTACACGTAGTTTAGGTGCAGGACTAGTATTTTCAAATTCCCGATTTTTATGAATTTCTTGTATTACGCACCGATGACGTATTATCTAGTAGTACTAAAATACTATTATACGTTGCCGATCTTCCATTTTCATTCATAAAAAATATTCTTGACAGAGTATCTCTTTTCTCTTTCACGCACGTGTCTTTTGTTTATAATAAAATAATCACATTACTCTGAAGAGAGGATTTAGATGGGGTTTTAGACAGTCTATTATCTCAGTTCTATTAAATTATTTAAAAGACAACTAATGTTGCCACAGCTCTCAAAAACTTACTTAAAAATTATAAGCGATAATGGTAATCACAAGATTGAATTCATTGGTTTTAGATTCTCATCGTTAGAAACACACTGCTGAGTTTTTAACATAAATATTCTGCTCTATTAATATTCTTTGCATAAATAGTCCATAAACTAAGTTTCAGATTCTCAAAATGTTTTGCTTTTAACACTACAATAGTATAAGTAATATCCACTTCATAATTCACTCGACAATAGTATAGCTCATACACATCACGTATCAGTAAAGTTAGCTTTCAGAAATTTTAACAGTAATATTATGAGTTTGACTAAGCACAAACTATGAGTGAACAAAAATAATGTAAATAAGCAAAACCCAGTCACGCATATTGTATGACATATAAAGACAACTGGCTTACAGATAATTACAAATCGATGTACTAAGGATAACTGTATATCAGGTATAAAAATCATTCTTACTAGAGTTATTTCTATTAAATATTATCTGCTTTTTATTATTTTTAAGTAATTATTTTATTTAAAAATAATTACAGGATTTTTATTTAATAGCTTTTTATAATAAAAAAATCATTAAAATCAGATGAACATTGGCGATAACTTTTGCCTTAAAATTGAAAGAGCATGAAAACGAATGAACGAGGATTTACAACAAACGAATTCATATTCATTTTATTTACTTTGTTATGCTTTAAAATTTTGGTAGAATTATTTTTTATTAAAAATATGTATGAAATTATTCTCACATGTTATTTTATAAAATCGATTTCCACAATTATATGAAATGGAAATTTTGGTGTGTGTGGAATTTATTACGCACTTATTTGACTGATTAGCAACATTTAAATTTAAAAATTGGCGGAAAGATGGAAGGCGACGACGACCCGGACCACAGAGTAGAATGCTACCATTTTAAGTTACAATATTTAAATAAATTATTTATGGACGATTCATATTTTTATTTTAAAAATATCAGATAAGTAGTGCATAAATAATTGTTATAATAATACTAGATTATTTATAGCCGCAATTATAAAAAGTTATGGACTAGAAGAATATCCATTTTAAAGTCGATTTGAAAGCTTGATGTTCCTTTTCATGTAATGGCTTTCTTACAGATACATCGAATTTTCAATTGCGCTTATAAATAAAAAATGGAGATACAAACCCCATAAATACATTTACAAATAAAAAAATTGAGACAGCTGACAATTTTTTAAGCTATGTTATCATTTTCGAAAAATCATTTGAATGACCCTTGACCGCTGACAGAATGAAATGGCATAATGTTAGAAGGGAATAGCATAACAACAATAACCTTGACCGTGAAAAAGAGGGCGCATAGTCATAACAAATATTTTTTTACATTGAATAAAGGTAATTCTTGAATGAAAAATATAATTTAGACTTTTAGATGAAGTCATAAAACATTTTAAAATTTCTTAATAGACATTAATCAAAATTAGTAATCAAATTGTAATAAATGTTTGTGTTTTGCTTATTTATATAGCGGGAAGAAATGCCAATATTTGGAACTTTGGATTAGTTCTTAGTGTGTCGTCAGTCGTGCACCGCGCTGCGTACATCGGCAGTAACAGGGTAGTTATGCCCGTCGTTCGTCCTTTGACTTTTCAAATTATTTCATTTCTTTTATTATTGTCGTTGTTTATGTTAATATTTAATTTATTTTCGTCACACAAAACTAGACGAGTGTTTCTTCCTTATTTAGTTTGTTTGTTTTAATAATGGCGCATGTTAAGTATATTTCTGCGAAATACACTGATATGATTTTGATTTATGGAGAATATCATTAAAATGGAACTCTCATAATACGGACATATCGGGAAAGGTATGGTTCTACTTGTAGATGCCATTTTTATGGTCATACATTTGTAATGGCGGTAGAACGAGAACGCGAAGATCAAACCAGCGTCAACATCGTACTTCGCCACGAGAACTATCAGTGACTTTTGAAATTTAAGTTTTAATTGGTTATTAATTAGAATATCGTGTGAGTTTGTGTAAAATTAAAGACGTTAAAGTGGTGGCAGTGTTAACATCGTTCTTACATTATCGCCTAACCAACCTCGATTTCTTCAATGAGATGAGCGTGCGACGTTGCCGCTCTGATGGAGTTAGTAGCAATACGTAACTCAACACGCAATGCCCTCAATCTGGCTGAAAGTGGGTAACGGATTTGTTGAAAGAGAACAGAGTGTCATAACACGTCGATTCTTTGTTACCTCTACTACCCTTACATATATATGCGGGATATAGCGTGAAGTTAAAAAATGTAATACACAAAAAGTTAGTTAAAGCAAAAAGCGCCCCACAAGCGAATAGGTTAGTCAAGAGCCCGCTACTCACGTCGTCGGGCACGTAGTCGCGGTCGTGCTTGCCGACGCGGGCGCGGCAGCCTGGCGTGCGCGCCGCCTTCACCTGCGCGCGCACTCACATATAACACTTATAGCTGTAAAGTTTTCCTATATAAACTTTAACTATTTGCCTCATTCGGCGGAAAGTGGGAACGGAATTGTTGTGAGAGAACAGAGTGTCTCAACACTAGGTTCTCAGGTTCCCTCCTGCGCTTTACTCCCGCTATATGCGGGATACAGCGTAATAAAAAAAAAGAAAAACTTTAACTATGCTAAATATCATAACATTCGTAAAAGACACCATTCCCTTCAGGTATTAATTAAAACAATTATTTATTACGATCTATCACCCTTGAATTTCTAAATAATTTTAATAAGACAATAATATTAAAAGTTTGTGAGGATTGATTTTTCTTACTTTTTACGAGAAAGTAATCGAACAAACTCCAGACAAATATATATATATATATATATATATATATAGCAGTATATATATAGATATATATATATATATATATATATATATATATATATATATATATATATATATATATATATATATATATATATATAACATCACATAAAAAAATATTGATTTTAGACTTGTTTTGTATACCTATATATTTTTTGTACTTTCTGTATTTCATTTCAACGATTATCCCCTTTTAGCTATAGTGTCGGTACTTGCTAGCTTCTAAAACCATTCTACAAGTTAACAAAATACAATAAATTTGCAATAATATTATATCTTAAAAAAACAGATGAATGTCAATCAAAAACAAAAAACTTATTTTTTACGTATATGATTTTAGAAGCAACTTTATGTCAATATAACAAAGTGGTCCAACTCAATTTTCTTTTAAAACGAATTTAAAGATATATATTAATTAAATTGTAAGTAAGGAACGGAATTATTGAAAGAGAATGGAGTGTCTTAACGCTAAATTCTCTGGTTCCCTTTGCCTACCCCGCTACATGCCGGATACAGCGTGAAGTTAAAAAAAAAAACAAAATTATTGTAACCAAGTTAGACCCCTTTTACATTGACAATGGTTTTTTTAACAGTCACAAAATTACACAAAATGTTAGTCACATAATAAAAATTAATAAATATTTATTTTTCTTCACGCTATTTTTCACTTCAAGTTTCACGCTTAATCCCGCATAGCAGGGTATTTAAAGAAAACGTAGTGCTAAGACACTACGTTCTCTTCTCTCCAATTTCCGGTCTAATTCAATTCAAGACATTGCTTGTTAATTGGCGGCGCTCATCCTGGCGCTTATCAAGATTTACCAGGACAGAGAAATAAAAATAATTTAAATATAACCATAATGGGAATCGAACCCACAACCAAACGCCCACTTTTATGCTTTATCCCAAAAAAGCGTCACATTGTAAGAAATAAGTATGCCAAAAATATATATTTTTTTCATATTTAAGAATATTAATGGCACACGTAGGATCCCAAATTTTTACAATTTTTTAAACATTTTAAATTTCTTTAGTAAAAAAATAATTAAAATTCAAATACTCACATGTAAACAACAACCAGCCACCAAAACCCAGGCTTATTTTTCATATAAAGACTGAATAACACTTACTGTTACTTTATTAGTTACTAAGGCCACTTTACCAAACATTGGTTCTCAGACCATATTGTGACATAAACATACATACCAAATACGCACATATTGTGTATCCGTACCAGGCGTGTATAAGTTGATAAGTTTACCGGTATATGGACTTAAAAAAAAAAGCATTTAGAATTACGTCATTCATAGGATTAAGTAGTTTCAGGTAAAAAATTATGTAAGCAACTTCAGTTCTTTAATTATGGCGCTTCGAATGTAAATAAGAAGAAAATTAACATTATTAAACTTCAAAATCCTGGCCTGAAAAGAACACATTTTTGATTTATCAACTTATACACGCCTGATATAGGAAATTTCGGGGAGTAGATTCAAGGAAGGATTATTCATTATTGTATATCTACACCCATAATAACCGGCTATACCAGAGAGAACCTAGTGTTGAGACACTCCGTTGTCCATAACAATAATTTCTCAACACTTGGTTGGTTTTGGTTTGAATCCAACAATATCCTCAAACCCAAACTCAAAAAAAAAAACAAAGTAACCCAAAAAAAAGACATACCACCTCAGAACCCGGAGCTAACACCCGACTGACTGACAGCTGCTGAGCGACACGGACGGTGGCCGACAAGACTGGCACGTACCTGCGAGCGGCGCGTGTAGCTGCGACTGGGCAGCCCCTCGGGGGTCGGGGGTTCGAAGCACTCCCCGTCGGAGTCGTCGTACGCTAGTTCGGGGAACATCTCGTCCCTCTCCGCGTCCGACTCGTGGAGGTCTTCGTCCGAACTCACCGTGTCGCCATTTTGTTCGCCGTTCAGCTTGGCGCCGTTCTCTCTCGCTTTGTGCTCTGGCTTCTTCTCTTTTGATTTGTCCTCTGCTACTTCCGGCTGGAAAAATTTAAAGCATATCGGGTCAAAATTAGTGTTTCTATGGAATAAATGTAATATTTGTAGTTCCTAATCTATATAAAAATGGAAATATTAAATTATATTCAGTATTTTCATTTCCTCGCCCTGATAGCAAGGCAAAGCGCGGCGTTGAGTTCCGCCAATCAACTGGGGAACGGAAATGTTAAAAAAGAATAGAGTGACTAAGCACAAGATTCTCAATTTACCGTGCTATATGCGGGATACAGCGTGAAGCTAAAAAAACATCGCATATTTCGTGTGTTTATTTTTTTAAATTTGATCCCTTATAAAGAAAGCAATCCTAATGCCTATTAAAAAAACAGCTTCAAAGTTCATCCCGCGTAACAGTGAATCTAGTGTCAATGCACTCCGTTCGCCGCTTTTACTAAGAACAGTATTTTTTAATAGTAATACCAGTCTTATAATTTTTTTTTCACACCTGGTGCAAAAATGTACTTTGATATTATTGTTGAAAGAGAATGGAGTGTCTTAACACTAGGTTCTCTGGTTCCCTCTGCCTACCCTGCTATATGCGGGTTACAGCGTGAAGTTAAAAAAAAATATTCAAAAAATATTAATTTTATAATAACTTAGATTTAAGGCTATCGTGTCAGTAAGACTACGTCCGACTGTAAATACGATTAGTTGTGGGATCGACTCTTATTCAGGGATATGATTATATTAAAATTATTTTCATTTTGACTCTCTTAGAGACAAAGCACGGCGTTGAGTATCGCCATGTAAGACACAATGTATCAAATTCGGGTGGAACGTGGAGTAAGAAGTGTCTTGACACTAAGTTCTCTGACAATCCTCCTAAACCAAATTCGCAAAATAATATTATAAATAAAATACTAACCTTCCCACTCTTTTCTTTATTGTTCTCCCCACTCTTCTCCGGCTGCGCTTCCTTCTTTTCAGCTGGCTTTTCCTTCTTCTCTACCGGCTTATCTTCTTTAACTTCCTTTTTGTCAGGAACTTCCTTTTTGTCAGCAACTTCTTTTTTGTCACTCACTGCTTTCTCTTTCTTCTCTGCACTCTTCTCTGAGCTTTTCTCTGGTTTATCTTTTTTATCAGCAGGTTTTTCCGCCAATTTTTCTATATGCTCTTTATCTTTGGTTTTTTCCTGTTTTTTGTCATTTTGTGGTGGTTTCTCAGCATTTTTGTCTGCGGCTTGCTTTTCTTTTTCCGCATTGGCAGCTATTTTTTTCTTCATTTCCTTCACAGGACTATCCGTTTGTCGCTAGTATAAAAAAAATATATAAATTCATATTGTTTCCCTTTCGTTACTCACTAAATGACCGACAGAAAAAACACAGCCGGATGTATTGGACGTAAAAAAACTCAAGTTTAATATGTAGATTCCTTAGGGAGTGCAGTCAAGCAATAAGACAGGCTTTCCTAAATTCTTACGAGAACAGGATAAACAAGATTTTATATTTTACAGTTGAAACTATGGAAGATAGAGATGAAAATGGTATGGCAGGGGTCATAAAATTCACGAAAAAAAGTTGTAGGAGTTTAAATATTTCATATATTTTTTTATTTTACACATAACTTCTTTATATATAAAAAATAATGTTCGTCTGTATGTCCTTTATGGGGTTGTCAACCATGCATTTGATTATGTGATGATCTTTAGCAAAGTTGTTACGCATGAACCCACGAAGGTTTCTGAGTGGGTACGACTAATTTTCGACAGATGGCGCCACACATTTTTTTGAAATTAACAAAATCATTAAATTGTATATAATGTCTTTCCTTCAAATCTATTTTTGGTGGAGTAGCAACGCGCGCAGGGTACAGCTAGTATATTATAAAATAATGTCGAATTCCTTTATGATATCTCAATTTAATTTGTATTCTTGATAATAACTATCACAATAGGTACAGGAAATAATTACCTTTTCTTTATCCTCCTTCACCGGCCCCTTACGCGTTACTATCTGGCTCATGATTTACCTGAAATAAAAAAAAATCCACATAAATGGTGCATTGAAACAAAGTATTATAAATTCACTGTATATAATTTATAATGTTAAATAATATTTAGTATTTTCATTTCCTCGCTGTGGTAAAGCAAAGTGCGGTGTTGAGTTCCGCCACTCAGCACGCAATGTCTCAATTCGGCGGAAACTGGGGAACTGAAATGTTAAAAGAGAAAGGAGTGTCTTAAGACTAGGTTCTCTGGTTCCCTCTGCCTACCCTGCCATGTGTGGGATACAGCGAGAAGCTAATTTACAATAATATATTTCAAAGTCCAAGTATCAGGAGAAAAAGAATATAGTTCCTAGACGAATATTTTCTTTTTCTTCAGTTAGAAAAGACACTCTGGTTAATTGTGCAACTTCATCGGTAATTTATAGTAAAAAAAATATAACAATAGACCTTCGACCTTTGATTGTGAAATTTTAGGACATGCCCCACTTCAAGCCCCTTGGTTTGAAAGTAACTGGGGTAA
The DNA here is from genome assembly GCA_033558755.1 of Philaethria dido. Taxonomy (NCBI): domain Eukaryota; kingdom Metazoa; phylum Arthropoda; class Insecta; order Lepidoptera; family Nymphalidae; genus Philaethria; species Philaethria dido. The sequence goes on along the minus strand of JAKGSA010001146.1, from coordinate 964 downwards.
ATATCATTAATTATGCACGCAATAAGAGAAGAAACTCCTTAGCAATCCATGGATACATCGTGCGGGTGACAGGCCCATCGCGTTGCAGAGAGAGGAGTTTTAGGACACAACATGTAGGTTCAAGGGGCCCCTTGAAAATGCGCATTATTATTCACCTACACTGTCTAGCACTAATAGGGCTATTTCCTCTACAAAGATATCCTCAATATCAAAAACTTCGGATTTAATAAAAAAATGCCAGTTAACAAGACAGGTTCTTTATAGAATTATGAAAGTGAACGAAGTCGTAGGCGGCGGCTAGTTAATATTCATCAGTAGAACGAACTTGAAACGCCACTTTCAAAGTTCATAAAAAGTTGTTTAGGTATATTTCGTAAGTGTCTATATTACATATGAGTAAAATATAATTAATATATAAATATTTAGCATTAGAAACGTTTTACTAGTATGATTCAGTTTTCTCAGTAGATTTCAAAATAGAAGGTTATCAGTTTCGCTGTATATTGTTTTCATGTGTTACCGCACCTGTCGTGGCACGAGCACGAGGCACAAGCGTGCGACTGTAAACATTGTGGGTTCGATTCCCACTCCAGAAAATGTAAAAATTTAGTATTTTCATTTCTTGGGTTTGGTAACAAGGCAAAACGCGGCGTCCGCCACTCAACACGCAATGCCTCAATTCGGCGGAAAGTGGGGAACGGAATTGTTGAAAGAGAATGGAGTTTCTTAACACTAGGGTCTCTGGTTCCCTCTGCCTACCCTGCTACATGCGGGATACAACGTGAAGTTAAAAAAGAAAATGTGTTACCGCTTAATTTTTTGCTGAGTAAATGAATCGGTAATTGCTAAAACAACGTAAGTCACAAAAAATGCAAAAAATCGTAATCGATTTAAACAAGCTTAGAAAGGAAAGTTATACATTTTTTTCCCCTCTTACAAAATTTGAAAATCCGGACTTACGTTG
>JAKGSA010001145.1:47605-99375 GCA_033558755.1 Philaethria dido | reverse complement strand
TACTACAAAAATAAAATGTCAGCAACATATTATTCTGAAAAAAAAAACAGATAAATACGATTTTTTTAATTAAAATCGTGTTCAATTTGAATAATTGGCTGATTGCATTGTATGAACTTAAGCAAAAAGATTAAAACATATATAAGTCAATTTAGTCAATTCTGTGAGAACTCTCGACAAATTAAACTATGTGTTGCTCTGTAAAACAAAGATTAATTTATTTTTATAACTTTTACATTTTTACATTAATAAAATACAAATACACAACTACAATTACCTGTAAAACAAAGAAACGACATTTAAAGTTACTTTGTCGATCTCTTTTCATTACTTAACATAATCTTCATTTCACTTTTATTTTTATCACTGTAAATCTGACGCCATTTTGTCTTTACAATTATATCTTATTTTCCTAACCACTCACGCCATCTATCTAATCAACATCAACAATAGTAAAGCACGCCCAAATTCGAACTACTAAAGAAAGGAATTCAATGGTATTTCCTTACACATATATTTTTAACTTTTACGCGTCGTTTTAACGAATATTTCTTAATACTTTTAGATTATCTCTTTACGCCACCGCAAACTATAGTGCTATATAAATACATTTATTTTCAATTATATATATATATATATATATTTTTTTTTTTGCTATATAAATACATTTATTTTCAATTATATATATATATATATATATGCATCTGCATCATATCTATGTAAGTATGATTATAACATTATGTACTATTATTTTCATACTTTATTATTAGGCCCTACCCCGATCTCTATTTAGCTATTTCCTATGCCCTAAGGTCCCTGGCACAAGTCACAGGCCGTTTTTTGTTCTTATATATTTTTGTTTTATTTCTGGGTTTTTCTTTGGATGTACAATAACTATTATTATGATTGTATTTGATATAAATATTACACAGTCGGCAAACAGAATTTATGTGCGTTTTACACCATTCAATAAAATAAAAAAGACATTATTCTTAAATTTATGATGACAATGTTGTGGTAAAATTTACCTTAACCAAAATTTCAGAGAAAAGTATAGTGTAATGTTTGTAAAATTCTCATTAAGCAGCTTACGCAGAAGAGCAAACCAAGATTCATCTTGTACTGTTCTTCTGCGTAAAGAACAACCGATGAAAATAAGATCTCAAATATGTGATCATTTTGAAATCTAAAACAATGAATTTGTTATTTATTACATACTATTAGTGATGAAATAAATCTCTTTTAAATAGATTTTGAAAAAAAGGTTTAACATGAAACACTAAAATAGAATTGAATTTTCTATTCAATCCAGTGCAAAATTATATTATCGAAAGATATTTAACGCTTAAGATTTTTCTAGAAAATTTTTAGAATGGAAGCCGCAGCCATCTGGCCATTAAGAAAGATGAAAACGGAAGCTAAAGACACTATAGCGTGTACGAGTACATAAACCATAAGAATCGTTCTAAAGTGCTACACAATTTTAAATGCTACACAATTTTAATTACACAAAAAGAATTTATTTTGTTAGGAAGCGTTATTGGTGCTGGTAAATAAAAGTGTGAAAAAATATGTGACGTGACAAAGTTATTTGATTCCGATATTTGTGATATTGTTAGAGCAAATACCTAACGGGCCACCTTTCAATTGAAAAATATACTAAACAAATGTTTCTATTTAATTTATATTTTTTTCCTATTCTAAAATAGTTGAAGTTTAGCCAATATTTATCATTATTTGCTTAGATTTTTATTACCAAATCCTACTAATATTATAAATGCGAAAGTACGTGACGATGGATAAATGCGTGTCAGACTCTCACGGAAAAGCTGCTGAATGGTTTTAAATGAAATTTTATAGCAGTATATTAAATCAAATTTTATTATAAAATATATATACAACATACATATCAGATCAGAACCGCCGCACGTGAAGCCAAAAGCAGAATATAGTTATAATGTCATCCAAAAGTCTACCTTTCAATTGCAGTTTTAATATGTACGTCAACAGAATATAATTAAAATTTGTATCTCGTTTATATAAATTACAAAACACCTTTTAAATTAATTATAAGGTGGTATAAAATTAAATCTCCTTATCGAACTATACACGTAGATGATAGCGACCACATCGGGCTTTCAGGTCAGTTGGTACGAAGTGGTTGCGTTCCGCTTCTATAACTGATTGAAATTTATCGAACTGAAATTGCAATTAATTTTTGGGTTTAGTATATAATAACCCTATATTTGCTTCTATTAATATTTTAATTTATGTTTTAAGTACAAGTTTCTTTCAGGTTTTAATTTTTTATTTATAATTCAAATTAAAGTAAAGAAATGAAAAAAATTATGAAAAATTATGTTTGATGAACGAAAGAGTTTGCTGTTTCATATAACATCAGAACTTCAAATGGTTGTATATTTTATTATATCTATATAGGCTTTTATACTTTGCCTATAATTATGACTTTAAAATTATTCATTCCCGGTTTCTAATAATGTATATTGAAGCTGTTTAAATCAACAACGACAATAAATACGTCAACGATTATTTTTTTATTGCTTTCGAGCCATCTGCTTCAGCTCCTTTCACGAGTAATTCGCTTTGTTATACAAATGTATTTTTTGTTAGTGAAACATTTGTTTTTGTCAATTTAGTAATGTAAATTAATATTTTAAATACCTTTATTACTTTTGGTAAATGGATTTCGACTTTATCTTTGAATTTTGACTCTCAGCTGCGTTTCTATAAATCTCTTCATTGCAAATTTTATAATCTAGCTCCAAATTTACTTTTTTATATTAAATTCACATTTTCCACCTGTACTAAAGATACTAAATATGTCTCATACTATAATGGCTCCAAAAGAAGCCCAGATGAGCCATTAACTTTTATTTATAAAATAAATTGAGTAGTGTTTTTATATTCCTAGTCACATAATTTTACATATAGAAATCTAAATATACTTACTATTTATTTCCTATGGGAACTATTTCATTTACGGGTATTTATAAGTATCGAAATCCATAATTATCTTCTAATAATATCAAACAATCCTGCTTAGTCAATTCATGTCAACTATGATTGCATCATATGAGTTGAGACGTACATAGAAAAAGATAACTGGATAAAATAAACATAAATAATGTCATAAAATCTTTGAACCCATATTTTACTTGGAATACTTTTTTATAATATTATAATGATGTACTATTTTTGGAAAAACCTATATTTTAATAATATTTCTGAAGCGAATAACAGCAAATTCAATTTATTATGTTTGCTGTAGAAAAGCACGAATCCTACGTTGACTCGTCAGGGAATGTCCCTGAGGGTATATAACCAACAATATTGGGTACTGAAATTCTAAGTAACTGTTACTTGTTAATCGGTTTAAATGTAGGTTACCATAATATTATGAAATAATAAACAGAAAACACATATTTTTGTTATTTAAAAATGTCATATTTTTTGCTTTTGTTCTAGGTTCTTTATTATATATTAATTATAAATACGACAATTTCTTAACATTTCAGTTTATCCCGCATAGCTTTTGACTTTCCTTTCGAATTAGACACACTACGTGTCATGTGGCAAAACTATAAGCAGCGGTTTGTTTTACTAAAACGAAGAAAAAATAGGGCGAACCAATCGCGTTTAAAATCAGGCTTTATCCCATTGCGCCACGATGGTCTCCATCCGCATTAATTATAAAATTATAAACTTGATAAATATAATTTAATCACTTTCATTAAGTGAACTGTTAATTGGGATTAATTAAAAATTCATATAAAGTGGAATAGTAGTATATCAGCCCGGACGTTCAAAGAGGCAACGCTCCCAGAGTTTCATACGAGCACAAGTGCTTATCAAAATATAGAAGCATATTCAGCATATATGAAATGTATGTAATGAATGTAGCATAGAAACTACTCCTAACATAGTTAATGACGCTCTGTCGACGTTGGTAAGCAGAACGTGAATATCCGCGCGTCTGGTGGTTTACAATGAAGTGTTGATACTGACTTTGTTATACAGTACTGAAATATAGGTGTGGCAGAAATGAAAGCTTCACACATGGTGGAAATACGATGTCTGAAAATTTTACGTAACATCTATAGACCTTTATAATTTGAAACGTACTTATTTATATTTATAAGCTTAATGTACACATTAGTGTAAAAATAATATTAATAGTATACTTACTGGCTTTAAATCTCTATTTTCCAACGTTATGATATTGTATATTTTTTGCATAAAAAGACCTATTTTTAGTAACGAAGTCTAGATAAATAATCATAATATGAAAGTAATCACTATTTTTCTTACTAAAACTAATCGTTTTAGGTATGTTAATATAGAAAAAAGTATTAATTTGTTCAGATCCAGTTTTCTGTGGCATAATCATTTCTTACATTGCCTTTTTTTAAATAACATACTTAGACGACTGCCTAGTTATTACGTTCAACTGCTTTATATTTACTGTATAGTACTTATATAGTAAATATGTCATAGATGTTCTAATAACTATGATCATTTTTGCTTGAACACATAACTTTTGCATTTCACCATTTCTCGCTACTAAATGAACGGCGCTATTTAGAACACTTTGACTTTCTAACGTCGCATTAAAATAAATCCTAGGTTCCCCATAAACGTTGTGTATCGTGCGTCACACTCATCTAGTGCGCGGTTTCTGAGGTACTTTTGTCGGTGGTTTACCTCGTCATTAGCGCTATCGGTTCGATAATTTCGAAAAAGCGGTTTGGTTGTTTTTCGGTTCCATAAGTATATTGACGTTGAATTTCATAGAACCTACGTCAATTTAGGCATATTTTTAATATTTTTAAAGTGTTAATCGCGCATTAAGAATAAGAAAAACAATTTTTGAAAACATATAAACATTTGAACACGAACAGTTCCCTTGTGGAGTTTGTTTAATCACTTTGACCAATAAGCCATGCATTCTCATCCAACTACGTCAAAATCCTTATACGTATGTTACAATATTTTTTTTACTGTTAGCTCTGTTTCTACAGAGAGAAATCTGTAAAACTATCTATTATTTAACATAAAATGATTTATAAGAGCGCGGTCATTATATTACGACGATGAGTGTTGAAAGTAAGAATTGAAATTGATTAAGTTGTCTAAAATTCAATATAACAGAACAATTTGTTAGGTGGTAGGAGGTTCGTCCTCCGACTGGCTCGCGACCACTATCATGTCAAAGACGAACCGCCAAATATCTAATGATGTGTTCCGGTTCGATGGCATGTAAGCCAGATTTTCCCCTTTCCCACCCATCCTTTCCCCAAAATGTGGTGGTTCTGATAGTGGACTACTACATTGTCCCCCCTTCCATCAGTATCCTCTAGGTTGGCAATCGAACCGACAACCTGTCTGCGCTTACAGTCGCACGCTATTGCCCCTGCGCCACTATGGGTGACTTACTTAAATTATTTCCATTTTTCTGCTGTGGTAAGAAAAAGCGCGTAGTCGAGTTCCGCTACTCAACACGCAAAATCTTGAGTTCGTGTGGAAAGAGGAGAGCGGAGTGTCTCGACACTAATTTTAGTTTCTTTCTTTCTACCCTGATATGCAGTATAAGGCATGAAAATAATTCCTAACGTTATCAATTACATTATCCCTATATACCTACATTGAACAAATCTGTCTTACAAAAAAGATTTGTTGCAAATACAACCCTCAGCTGAAAAAAAATAAATAATATCTAAACATTGCTTTATATAATGAGCATATAATATTAAAATGTAATACAGTATCATATATTTCACAGGAAATTATTGTAAAAAGCAGAATGGTATCTTATTTACGTTCGTGCTGTATTTTCACCGCGGCTCTCCTCTGGGATACAAAAGCAATATGTCCTAAGTTTTACTCACAGCTAGGTACTCGTGTGTACGTGCAAACTGAAATTCTAAACTAAATTTAGATATTTAAGTAAAAATAGATATATAGATTATTTAAACAAGGGTATATCAGATGAAGTATGAAAGAAAGACGAGAACTTCGAACTTACCAACGAACTGATCAGGAAAAGGTTTAGAGATAATTTATATGCGATAGAAGTAGGCTAGATGTGGAGGTACAGTTCAATTTCTCTGTGACCTACTAAATGATCTCGACCTGTCTAGAACTATCATTTATAGTACGTATGGATTTTTTCAAAAAAAAATATTTTTACAAAAGTTTTCACATCTATAATGCTAATAAAATGCATTGTTTCAGGAAATGAACTGTAAAAATACCTAGCGTAATTTATATGAATATAGTGTATGAATATTCAACTAATCTGCAGCAGGGTTTTAAATCACGGTCCTATGTTTGAAATAGGATTTGTTCTGTATATTTTATTGGAGTGAAAAAACATTTTACTGGCAACTAATCCCTAAAACATATACATATGTATATACGTGAATTTTCTACTGTTGCATTGTTAAAATACATGTATCTGTGTTCTACCAGTAATCTGTATAATCCGGTATGTTTTAGAACAAACAAACGTTTTATAAAATGTCAGTAACCATAGATTTAAAATATGAAATAAAACAAATTTCTAATTCCCTATGAATTCTAACAATTATGAAATGGTTAACCGGTAATATATTCAAAATGTGGTTAGGAGAAGGACATGCGGAGCGAGCAGTTACCCCACGTTGAAGCATGTCTAATTTATTTTGCCCTTAATTAGAATAAAAAATGGAAAATTATATTAAATAACTTTAACTAAGCTTCCATAGACATACACATTGCACCTCATGGAGAGTAAGGTCTTTAGTAATCAATTTCAAAGAAGAGTTTGAATAAAACATTTTCCTTGGCTCCTATAAAATTTTGCCCTACGTTGATATGTCAATTACTGATGGACTTACTTGTAGGTTGTAATATTATAATATATTTTTTTTTTTTTTTTATTGATAACGGACGGCAAACGAGCAGAAGGACCACCTGATGGTAAGTAAGTTGCAACTCGCCCATAGACATCTACAACTCAGAGATGTTGTAGATGCGTTGCCAGCTTCCCTAGAGGATACTGAAGGAAGGGGGACAATGTAGTAGTCACTATCAGAACCACCACATTTTGGGGAAAGGATGGGTGGGAAAGGGGAAAATCTGGCTTACATGCCATCGAACCGGAACACATCATTAGATATTTGGCGGTTCGTCTTTGACATGATCGCGGAGGCCAGTCCGGAGGACAGACCTCCCTACCACCTAACAGGACGAACCTCCCTGCCACCCTAATACTGTATATACCATGGTTTGTAATTGTATATTTGATATTTTTTTCAGAAAAGGCGAACTTAGCCAACGCAGACCGTATAACAGAACACGGTACAGTTTCTAGGGTATGATTTGAATCCGTACCTTTCATGCATATGTAAACTAGCATATATCTGCGGTTTCACTCGTGTGGTCAATGGGAATAAACAATAAATTCATACCTGATACATGAGTATAGTGATTATGTATACACATCATCATATATATCTTCGCTATTCAGTAACACGTCATACTCGTATTTCATACAAAGTATATACTTTACAGAAACATAAGTATACTGTACGTGTAAAAAGAATGATAATTTAGTATCTTTTAGAATAAATATAAATAAATAACATTTAATAACATTTCGGTTTATATCCAGACATATCTGAAATAATTGTGTGACACATAAAACAATTTTTTACATTCATTTCATATTATTTTCAAGGTTTTTATAGAGGTTTTTGGATAGCCGAAGGAATCAAAAATCTTTTATTAAATAATCACATTATATTATATCTATACGGAAGCATCGTGACCTAATTATATTTAACATTTATTCATGTAAAATATTCCAGAGAATGACAACAAAATCCAGCTTATTTGTTTAACTGCTGTGTTGCATGTTGTCACAACTCTATATGTCCTGCAAAATAATTTCAACCTCACGCTATCTTTGTTTAATATTTATAAAGCTTTTTACTGTTTTTGTTTTTCGTATTTTTTGTATGTAAAGAAAAAAAAATATGTTTACTAAACTACATTTTACTTACAAAAACGATTAAAAGTGAGGACAAGTATCCATAAAATAAATTTCTTATAAATGAAACCGAAAAAGTATTGTAAAAAATTTTACACTAAAAGAAATAAAAAAAAGTATAAAGCTCTTACAAATTTATATTTAAATTTTTACCTTATTTTAAACTATTTCAAAATATTGAAAAGATTAATAAAGACGTTTTATTTTATGAAACATCGGGATATGAAACATGCTATTTTTGGAATATGATTCGATTCCAAAAATCATATAAAAAAAGTAATTCTTTATTTTAAATTATGTTTTCAGTAGTAATGATATTCACGTATTCACAAATTGTCAAAGAATATTTGGATATTCATCGCTCAAGAGCATTTTATTCACAAATGTCGAGAGAAAAGTCCGCCCAAGACGAAAAGATTTGCACGTTATTGTTTCCATAACAGATTACTCCGAGAGACGCTATACACTATTCTTATATCTATAAAACGACACACACAGAGCGATTCTACTTCCACATATTCTATACATTAATATGAAAAACTCTTAATATATTAAGATTCTTTTGATTGGTTTGAACGCCTGTCGTGGCGCAGAGGCACGGGCGGGTGACTGTAAACGCGACAGGTTGTGGGTTCGATTCCCACTCCAGGAAATGGAATTTTGGGTTTGGTGACAAGTCAAAGAGCAGCGCTACGGTCCGCCACTCAGCACGCAACGCCTCAATTCGGCGGAAAGTGGGGAGCAGGTGTCTTAACACTAGGTTCCCTCTGCCTACCCTGCTATATGCAGGATACAACGTGAGCTTCTCTTCTCCTGCTGAAGCTTTTAAGCAAAATTACTTTTTTATCTATTCTCATATAAAAAAACATAATAATTATAATGATGGCAATGTTTTAATCGTATATCTCATTTTTATATTGTAATGTAAATATAATTTCGTCTTATAACATCTTCTTTATTTCATAGAGTAGTAAAACACGTCATGTTGTACGCACGGCATAAGACCAGTGAAAATATGTATATAAATTTAGTGCAAAACAGAATAATTTCAAAATATGCTAATTAGAGCAAATTCATTTGTGTTACAAAGACTTATTTAACTCAGATTTTCAGAAAATGTTAGTAATGAGACATACAATATTTATGATTATTAGCAACATTTGTTTGGTGGTAGAGGTTCGTCCTCCGTCTGGCTCGCGACCACTATCATGTCAAAGACGAACCGCCAAATATCTTATGATGTGTTCCGGTTCGATGGCATGTAAGCCAGGTTTTCCCTCTCCCTTATCCTTTCCCCCAAAATGGTGGTTCCGATAGCCGGACTACGACATTGTCACTCCCTTCCATCTGTATCCTCTAGGTTGGCAGCATCTAGTACATCTCTTGTGTTGTAGATGTTCATGGGCGAAAGTAACCACCATCAGGCGGTCCTTCTGCTCGTTTGCCATCCGGTATCCGTAAAAAAAAAAAAAAAACATTCAAATACGAAATTGCCATATTTGTTACACTATAAATATATATTTCTAAAAACAAATTTACTTGTGTAATAAAAAATAGTTAGAAAGTGTCACTAAAAGCCCAACAGAGCGTCGTACTCAGCCCTGTAATGCTTTGAAGGGATCTTATTTGAATTTTAAATCTCTTCAATCTTTCCTTACAAACTACGTTTAAGTAAAGATAGCTTACTCCAATTCTGTATAAAGTTCACTGAAACGACTCAAATAATAGTTTCATATTAAAAATCTCTTAGAAGAACTAGTTACTATCATATAAAATAAATTTAATAAATATATAATTTTGAATTAATAAATTATATAAATTTGATTCGGAACATTTACCTATCGTTATTACAGAAACCAGATGATTGATTTAATAAATTTTCTATAAAAATTTCAAGTTTTTTGTTTCAAATTTTAGGTGGTAGGAGGTTCGTCCTCCGACTGGCTCGCGACCACTATCATGTCAAAGACGAACCGCCAATATCTAATGATGTGTTCCGGTTCCGATGGCATGTAAGCAGATTTTCCCCTTTCCCACCCATCCCTTTCCCCAAAATGTGGTGGTTCTGATAGTGGACTACTACATTGTCCCCCTTCCATCAGTATCCTCTAGGTTGGCAACGCATCTACAACATCTCTGGTGTTGTAGATGTCTATGGGCGAGGTAACCACTTACCATCAGGTGGTCCTTCTGCTCGTTTGCTGTCCGTTATCAATAAAAAAAAAAAAAAAAAAAAAAAAAAAAAAAAAACTTCCTAATAACCCAATTTCATATGCATATTTTGCTTTATTTAACCAACTAGTGATATGCCATACAAGCAAATTTTACATTTTTTTGATGGAGTAGGCAGAAAGACTCTACTCCTGTGATTTTGACATACTGTGTCTTTTGACATGTGTACGCATGAGTATATATTAATATACTACATATATAACAGAACTATTATTTATTTGGAGACTCCTAAGCTTATCTATCACGCTCCATTAATTTTTCAACGAATAAACCTTCAAAGACCATATCCAATTGGGTGAAAAATATAGCTGACATGCGTGGCATAAAGCCATCACCGATCTATTTCTCTTTGAAAGGTCTGTCAATTGTATAACGTTACAATATTTCATACTGTGTTTTCCACATATTTAGTACACACACGACATTGTATTTGATTGTCATTGTTAAATAGGTCAAAAAGATAGAATTCTTGTATTGTTTATATATACTGTTCACTATATAAGAAGTAAACAGAAAAAGAACTAATCAGTGTTTTATCATTATTTTCTGCAGTAAGAGTATACTTTTTTTAATCAATTCATATATCCAAATTATGAAGAGGCTGATACTTACCATAGTATCGATTTTCACTTAGGGAAATATTTATTAAATTAAATAATAATCTTTATAACAGTTACATAAAATGGGTGGGTGGCTACAAATAGTTTCTATAGGTACTTCTTAAGAAAACATGTTATACTTCTAAAACGACCTTTACAAAAGTTATTAAATATCATTATCAGTTAAAAAATATTATCTTTGCATTTTATCCTATGTTCACCAAAGGTTGTCTGTAAGAGATTGCTTGTTGAGACTGCCTTTGCATCTGTTCTGTTCTGTTCTGCTCTGGTCTGTTCTGTTCTGTTCTGTTGTCTTCTCTTCTCTTCTGCTCTGCTCTGCTCTGCTCTGCTGTGCTCTGCTCTGCTCTGCTGTGCTCTGCTCTGCTGTGCTGTGCTCTGCTCTGCTGTACTGTGCTCTGCTGTGCTCTGCTCTGCTCCGTTCTGTTCTGTTATATTCTATCTTTCAATATTTCGCTCTTTGTTCACTTTTATCGTGACTTTAAAGTATCTAAAGTATAAGTAATAATTATATATACTAAAAGTAATTACATGAGTACATTCAAATAATTACATTATCTACAATTAAGAGAAAGTTTGAATAAAACCTATGAAATATCGGAAGTTGAGCGTCAATTTGTTGGGACTGTCGTTTCAGATGTCGTTCCATTAGCACCGCCCTTAATGGCTTACGTAATTCGACGACTCTCCTGGTACCCAAATAAATACATATTGTTTTAATAAACTTTGTTTTAGTAGCACGAAATATTAGGAACAATACTCACAAATATAAATTGTATAATATATTTAAAACCATTACATAATAAAATCCATTTAAAAATTAAAAATTTAACATAATTGATTTTTTTTATTTAAGCTGTGCAGTTTGAGCTGGTGTTGGGGAGTGGGGCGACCCATCGACCTGAGACCTCCGGAGGGAATTGTAATTTTTATCCCCTCGGCCTCCTGGCTTGCCTTTCATTGGCTGGCAGAGCGGAGCGCAAGAGCCATATGCTCGGAAGGGTGGAAGTGCTCAATTCGCGTGGCCAGCTGGGAAAACCCGCTCTCACGAGCTTTCCTCCTCACTTCGCGATGGTGAAACCGGTGCACACCCTCTCGACACTCCCTCAGTCGACCTACACCGATGTTGCGCCCGAGGCACTACGCCGCTTTGGGGGGGGCCACCTAGTGGGAGGCGAGTCACCGCACACCTTTCAATTTGAGACTGTTGAAAAGGCGGACGTCCGGTAGTCTCAATCAATAGCCCAGTACTTAGTCGATCCAAACTCCATTCCATAACCTTATTGTAGTTTTCCATATATTCCATAGCTCCTATGCATTAACCGGTGACCATCTCTGAGCAATTGCCAATGGTTACTTAGAGATGGATCCCGGTCAATGCGTCAGATAAAAAAATATTGTTGTCTCAAAGGGGCCTCTACGTGTTGGACCTGTGTCCCCACGCAAGCCTTCCAAAGGACCGGGTTCATTTGAACCCGAGAACTTATAACGACATACATAATAATAATAATAAACTCATTTATTGCAATAAATAAGAAAAATTACAAGTTCTACAAAAACGTTAGGCAAAAGCGGCCTTATCACTACAAGTAATCTCTTACAGGCAACCTTTTATTAATAGTGAACTTGTAGGAAACTCAGCGGGAAACAATGCAAAAATAATTTTAAAAAAATTTATTGATATATTATACTTATTTTCGTACACATATTTAAATATAAACATATATACATTGTATATATATTTATATCTTTCAGCTTTATACAGATACTTATATTACTACTACTATTTTTTTTGGTGGTAGGAGGTTCGTCCTCCGTCTGGCTCGCGACCACTATCATGTCAAAGACGAACCGCCAAATATCTTATGATGTGTTCCGGTTCGATGGCATGTAAGCCAGGTTTTCCCCTATCCCACCCATCCTTTCCCTAAAATGTAGTGGTTCCGATAGCGGACTACTACATTGTCCTCCCCTTCCATTTGTATCCTCTAGGTTGGCAACGCATCTACAACGCCTCTGGTGTTGTAGATGTTCATGGGCGAAGGTAACCACTTACCATCAGGTGGTCCTTCTGCTCGTTTGCCATCAGTTATCCATAAAAAAAAAAAAAGATACACAGATAAAATTAAATATATAAAATGAATATATGATTTTCTAATAGAGATATTATAGTGTTAGATGATATATTTTGAGTCTATGTTTAAATATTTATACAAATATTGAACAACAATATTTAAGGCTCTTCATTTCTAAATCGTATCGTAGCTAATTTTTTACATTTACATTATGAAATTGCTGCTCAGTTGAAAATTAACCTATAATTTTCATGCCAATAAATAAAATAAAAAATAATAAAAAAACCCAACTTTCTGTTACAACGACAAAATGTCAGTTATATATATTATGTTAGTTGCATATTCTGTTAGTTATATTATAATCAAAATATTTAAAAATTAAAATACATACATTGACAACTAAATATGGCGATACAGTCTTTGAATCATATCATAAACTATCACACGTTCGTGTCGTATATCAACGTGGCTCATAACTTCGCAAGTTATAAATGTTACATATAGAAAAAGAAATATAAACCTAGATTTTTATAGCTTCCCGCTTTTTCTTGTTGTCTTGTTGAAAAATGTTCCTCAGTTGGAAATCTAACCCACAATCTACATGTATCTGATACTGTTTCGCTGTACAACAACGGTAAGGGTCGCTATCAAATATACTCGTACAACATATGGTTTTATTTTAATTTATTTTATTTTTTTTTTTTTTTTTATGGATAACGGATGGCAAACGAGCAGAAGGACCACCTGATGGTAAGTGGTACCTTCGCCCATGAACATCTACACCACCATAGATGTTGTAGATGCGTTGCCGGCGTTCTAGAGAATAGAGACGGAAGGGCAGGATAATATAGTAGTCGCTATCGGAACCACCATTTTGGGAAAAGAATGGGTGGGAAAGGGGAAAACCTGGCTTATGCCATCGAACCCGGAACACATCACAAGATATTTGGCGGTTCGTCTTTGACGCTGATAGTGGTGTGAGCCAGACGGAGGATTGAACCTCCCCTACCACCAAACGAATATACCATATACCATACATAATCATATACCATCTCCGTTTACATATGATTTGTTTACAAAACGACTATATTGTTCTGTATACATAGTTTAAAATTGAACGTAAAATGACCCAATTTAAGATATTCCCTAACTAAAATTCACATTCACATAAATATTTCCCGAGTTTCGTGTTTTCTTCGTTTGTAGTTTCTGTTGTGTGTTGTGCAAATAGTGGCGAGTACTAATTTGAGCCCAGTGAAAATAAAGTTTTTAATGCAAAGACACTAGTATAAATTATACAGTCATATTATACAGTCATATTATACAGTCTATTAACTTTTAGTTTCACAATATTTTTTATACAAAAAATTATACTTTTTGTTGCCATATTTACATTTTTATTTATGTGCGTTTCGTACAACTGTCTTACTATATGCCAATATAGACAATGGGAACTTGTGTCAAATGACTTTGTTTGAAAACCGATGATAATCTTACACTTTGAGTAATCTCTTTAAAAATGCCTAAACTTCAAAATTGATTTAAAATTCTACCGAATGAATTTCTGATCATTCATTAAATCGATATCTTTATAAATTAAAATTGTATTACCATTAGAATACGCTTACTCGCTAGATTACGTCTGTATATCTGTATAAAGCTGAAAGATTTATTATATTTCGGCATCTAAGATTGCATGATCAGATGATCATTATTGTATTTGAATAACAAACGAACAAGGCAAGTTAAATTAAAACATAAAAAAATAGAAGCTTTGAAATTGTTCTCAATTTCTCTTAATTTCTTTGACGATCCAAGGACTTCAAAGTTTGTTGTACAAGACCATAAAACAAGCAAAACTTTACGATATTCCTGTAAATTAAGATAAAATAAAATTTAGATAAAATTCTAGGACAATATTCAAGTTCAAATAGGTTAATTATTGTTTATACTTACCTAATACGCTTTTATAAGCTTAAACTGTATCTATTTATCTATATAAGAAATTTTCCCAGTGTTATTTTGACCCACATCTTCACGCCAATTTGCTTGAAAATTTGCATACGTCTGGATCTGATGAGAATACAATATTTCCATAGCATAAACATTATTGCATCAGGTTTATCTTTTGAGTTTCTTTATTAAATGGACTTGTTACGTTTTTAATCACTTTCTTAATACAATTAGTCAATAAAATTATTTTTAATTTCCCTTTCTAAATATGATTTATACAAATACTTCCATAATGAAAACTTTTTTTTTAATTTCACGCTGTATCCCGCATATAGCAGAGTAGACAGAGAGAACCAGAGAACCTAGTGTTAAGACATTCCATTCTCTTTCAACAATTCCGTTCCCCACTTTCCGCCGAATTGAGGCATTGCGTGTTGTAAAATGAAAACTTGTATAATATTAAATAAAAATAGTGTAATTATCCCGGTGCTTACGCGAAGCTCTGTCTCAATTATGCACTTCTGACATCCGTAGTACACTACAGCCATAGTGCATAGAGCTTGAGCCTTTATTCATTAAGATATTAACTTAGCTTTGAAATTTATAATTGCATAACAGCGTCGTTTGTCTTAATTACATGGAATAATATGAAGGTTTACAATGTTAATTAATATCTCGTATTAAGCAAATTAAAAGCGAGAAAAAACCTCTATTTAAAGTTATCCCAGATACACCTTTTACGTTAAATCTCTAAATGATTCTACGAAACCAAAAAAAATGATTCACCAGATACTCAAATACCTGGGGTATTTGAGCCCGTATAAATTCTTTAAAATCCGCCATGAATTTCCTGCAACGCTTTGCTGTGCGAGTTTCTCTTTGTCCGAAGAATGAAGATTGTCAACTATTACACTTTTATTGCTTTACTCGTCTATTTCTATTTATATAAATTATTTTTTTAATTTTTATTCAAAACCGAATCCTTACAAAGTATGAAATAAATATTTACTTGTTTTCCTGAATACGATATATAATTCTTACACCAAATTTTAATTATCTTTCTTAGTCCCGAAACCCAACGAAAAGTTATTATTCGGAGGTTTATTATTCGGAACCACTCCACCGTATATCCCAATTATTAAACAATATACGAAACAAAATATACACCGGCAAACATAAGGACGTCGTTATTCGTTGGCATTATTTTAGTATCCTCTTTTAACTTTCCTATAAGGAATGACAAACAAGTATAACTTTCGACATAGTTTCCATTGTTGCGCATTGTATGATAGAAATATTTGAGGAAACCACAATTGAAAGGATACCTTGAAAGTTAAGTTTCTACATGGGTATTGATTTAGTTTGTAATACAGTTCATATATTTAGAATTTTATTGACAGTTATGTCACTTTTTTTTTTTTTATGGATAACGGATGGCAAACGATCAGAAGGACCACCTGATGGTAAGTGGATACCTTCGCCCATGAACATCTACAACACCAGAGATGTTGTAGATGCAATGCCAACCTAGAGGATACAGATGGAAGAGGAGGACAATGTAGTATTCCGTTCTCGGAACCACCACATTTTGGGGAAAGGATGGGTGGGAATGGGAAAACCTGGCTTACATGCCATCGAACCGGATATTTGGCGGTTCGTCTTTGACATGATAGTGTTAGTGGTAGTGATCGCGAGCCAGACGGAGGACGAACCTCCTACCACCAAACAAAAAAACCACCAAACTTCATATAAAAAAAAACAAATATTTACCATTTTATAATATGTATAATGAATGACCTTCTTAATATCATATTAGAAAGATAAAACGTCACATGTAGAAATTCACTTAATTATATGCGTAATATCTATTCACAGAAAAATGAAATACAAGATAAAGACTGAATTATATAATACTAGCTTTCCGCCAGCGACTTCGCCCGCTTGGAATTCGGTTATATCGCGCGACGTGTAAGGAGTAGCCTATAGTCTTTCTTAAGGTCTAGACTATTTGTCAAAAAAAAAAATATAATTTTTTTTTTTTTATAAAATTTTTTTCACGATAAAAGATGTCCTATGTCCTTCCTCAAGTTCAGTTCTACATTCATACCGAATTTCATCAAAATCGGTTCAGTGGCTTTAGCGTGAAAGCGTAACAGACAGACAGAGTTACTTTCGCATTTATAATATTAGTAAGGATATATTCCTTACATAAACATAAGATAAAATTGTAACAGAAATTCGTCGGTAATAGTAGGAAAACCTCTTTTGACCACACTGTATTGAAAGATAGATAATTAACTTTCCGAAAATGTAACTAAACAATAGGTTTAATCAAGATGAAGTTTGTAAAGGACTTGATAATTATTAATTAATTGTTGTAATAATGAAATTCCTTTTAATTGTAGATTCATTGTTTAATTATGTAAGTCTAAGTGATTTCTCGTAATAAGTTGGGGACTGCTATTTCCGTAATTATGGAAATAAGCATCAAGAATTACTTGTCTGGCTGAGTTTTTATTACAGTTATCATCCATGTAATTATTTATTTTTTTTTTTTTTGATAACGGACGGCAAACGAGCAGAAGGACCACCCTGATGGTAGTGGTTACCCTTCGCCCATAGACATCTACAACACAGAGATGTTGTAAGATGCGTTTATAACCTAGAGGATACTGATGGAAGAGGGGACAATGTAGTAGTCCACTATCAGAACCACCACATTTTGGGAAAAGGATGGGTTTGGAAGGGGAAAATCACGAAACACATACCATCGAACCGGAACATCATTAGATATTTGGCGGTTCGTCTTTGACATGATAGTGGTCGCAGAAAGCCCAGTCGGAGGACAGACCTCCTACCACCTAAATAATTAGCAGTGTGAGTGTGCAAAATAAAAATTATATTCAATATTATTTAATAATGTCTGTACATATATATTTTTACCCTCATTTTATCTTCTAATATGTTATTAGATTTTCATGATTTTCATGGGCTGAGGATTTATAGTTATTAAATGGTAAGCCACATGTTCGTGTGGAGTAATTGATTTTTATTAAGTTTTACTACCACAACATTATACCTGTTAATCAGTCCAGCAACATAACAAAGCGAACCAACACAGCCTTGTGGACCGCATGTTAATTTGTTCACGATTTGTCAATTCACCGCAGCAGGACTGAACGCCTTTAATTTTATTACCACAACTACAGATACGCGTATTTACGTGCACATATTCGCTTGATTTAGTTACTGATTTCTTGTTGTTATGATTCGTGGGTATTTTGCTCTGCTGCAATAATCCGAATAAAGTAAAATAAAGCTGCAAAAAACCAATCAACCTATATAATTTTTAATTAAACTTGGAATCATATATTTGAGTCGTCGTCGTCGTCGTCAGCCAGAAGACGTCCACTGCTGGACATAGGCCTCCCCCATAGATCGCCATGTAGCACGACTGGATGCCTCCTGCATCCAGCGCTTTCCCGCAATTTGGACTAGGTCGTCGGTCCATCTAGATATTATAGTATTTAGTATAGTACATATTTGAGTACTTCCCTTAAAAATAATAGTAACTACAAAAAATTGATATTAAGATCAACAAACCATTTTTATCTAGTATACATAATAAATTGTTAAAAACTCATAACATAATAGGTAATCTGTAAGAGAAACGCAACAGTTTTAGAACATTTTTATACAACAATAAAACAGTGAAAAAAGTATGCTGTTCTTTTTATATTTTAATGAAAAAATAATCAAGGTGTACAAAATATAGTAATAGAATATGACGCTTAGTCTAGTTTTTGATTAGGTCAGCCAAGCTATAACAAACAGGGAATGGCAGCTTAGCAATGTTTTCCAGCGTGATGAATATCGTCTTTCCTCATAATCTGTGAATAACATAAGCTACACGTTATACGATAAAGGGATACATGGTAAAAGCCAGATGATTTTGTGCCCGATTTTCGATGAAAACTGTTGATAAGTATGGTAAGGGTCATAAAATCCACGCAAACGGATTCAGGGGCCGTAAGTAGTTTATAGCAAGTAGTACCAATATCCATTTTTAAGTTTCGTTTTACGTGTTTTGTTTTTTGATAAATGGACCACTTTTTACCCGACTGATAGAGGAGGGTTATGTTTTTCTCGCGTATCATGTATGTTTGTATTAATCTTTATTACCTCATATCTTCCAAGCCCCTGGATCGAATTATATAATAAAGATGACGTTAGATAGGTATTGATATTCCAAGTGTTCTTAGATATGTGACGTGACTTTTAATTCAATATTACGCCCTCTAGATGCAATTATGTCATGGATAAAAACAATAGAGTCATAGATGAGTACCGTGTGGTGTACCAGATGAAAGGACTTAAATAGCACATTTCAAACATATAACACATAACTAGCTTCTATAGCTTACTATATTTGTATTTGCTTCGTAAACTTGAAGAATTGGTTCAGTCGGATTTTTTGTTCTTAATAATTTACTTTGTTATTTATTATCGCGACGATGCTAAGCAATAAAAGCATCTTAGCATAAGCATGTTTTTTTGGGAACTGCAAACTCAATAACTCAATTACAATTTTACCTTCACACATTCCATATGACCTTTTCTTTAGGTCTCATACTTTTGTTGACCTTATTTTATGCAAAGTCACTCCCACATTTTAAAAATAATCATTGTCATTTACATAAGATGATCCAAACCGTGTTATATGGACACCTGACCACTGCGATTTCCACTTCCAATTGTACCGCAAAGATATCGATACCTACTTTTATTTAAAAAACGTTAATTAACCATTTCAAAATATTACTATTATTAAACTTTTTCGATCATTCCACTTAACCTAGAAATGTTTTAATTACCTTAGCAAAACTGAGAAATAGTGCTATGCTTTTACACAAAGAGCTTTACGCTTGATTTAAGTGCTATCGTAGCCGTAGCGAAAGCTCAAATTCAAGCATATTATGCAATCTTAAACGCTCTCTGCCACTTCTGTATATTAACATCTAGTTTTTTTTTTAATAAATACATTATTCCAGCCTATATTAAACATTGTTTCATAATAAAACAACATATAAAATTTTATTATCTTTTTCAGATAAGTATTAAAACTCGGAGATTTGTTCTAATATTTTTAACTATACTAATTTCATAGAAATGCTGGAATATTTTCTTTTTTACTAAGGTCATTAAAATTAAGCCGTCAAAAGTTTTCTCAAAGTAGGTTCACGGTTTTAGAATTTATTCCAAGCACATAGCGTTTGCAGTTTTAACTTGTAATCGCATCAGAATAGACTTGCAAAGCGTCAAAAGCCTAGCCGCATATGACTCTTCATGCATACACAAGAGCTATGCAAGGGGGTAAGCGATACTCTACTAGGTTAAGTTGAAATAAACCTTTGTTGTTAACTTCATATTTGTGCAAGCTAAATTTTTATTTTGTTGGACTATTAAAAGTTTAAATAGTCTGGAGTGATAGTTCCCTTATCATAAAGTTTATATAAATAGCTATAAATCCAAGGTATAGAAAATATTACATGTCTACATAAAATACTAGTACTGCAGGTATTTCTGAATTATAATGGTTAAACGCCTATCGTGGCGCAGGGGCACAAGCGTGCGACTGTAAACGCGACAGGTTGTATGTTCAGTTCCCACTCCAGAACTCCAGAAGAGTTTAGTATTTTAATTTCCTGGGCTTGGTAACACGGCATAGCACGGTGTTAAGTTCCGCCAATCAGCAAGCAATGCCTCAATCCGGCGTAAAGTGGGGAACGGAGTGTCTTAACACTAGGTTCTCTCTGCCTACCCTGCTATATGCGGGATACAGCGTGAAGTTAAAAAAAAATGGTTAACGTGGTTTTAAATTTTGAATAATAATAAAGCTTAACTGTTTAACTTGTTTATAACTGTAGTAAATTATGACATTTATCTCTTTTATGAAAAAAAAATTTTTTTTTTTTTATTTTATCATATCTATATCATAATTTGAACAATAACTAGCAATTCAAATTTAAACTTTATTAGATATTATATGACTTCCATGTCCATTTTAATACTTTTCAGCCTTTTTGTATTGACCTATATTAATGGGCCTTGTTAATTATAAGTAATTAAAGACACTGTTAATACCTCCAAAACAATTTTCTCTCCATATAAAAAACGCTGGACGCTAAAGCTTGTAATTGGTGTTCAAGTAATCGCAGGATTCGAGTGAGCTTGTTAACACCAGCTGCGAGCTGGTAAAGAGCACGGAATTAAGCTTAAAAAATTACCAAGGTTTCGTTGTTTTATTATTTTTTTAGCTTCCATAAAATATTCTGACGCTGTGCTTAAAGTTTACTTTAAAAATATTTTTATATTATGTAATACATAATATAAAAATATTTTTTATATTCGTTTCAATTAACAATTTGTTTTTCAATTTGGAATATTTATTTTATAATAAAATATTTTTAAAACTTGGGAACCAGTTAACAAGCAGTGACCAAGTTTATACAGCAAACTTCTAGAAATACCTTCATTTGCCTTCTTTAACTACATATTAAAAATGAATCTAGCACGTAATATTACGAAATAATATTATTTTATGTGTCATTTAGTAATATTATATATTTAAATTTCTACGTTGATTTGTTTAAAATGCATATTAGTTTTAAAAAAAATGTAAAACGAACGGAAAGGTTCATGCTATGAAAATAATACACCATCATCGCATACGTGCCTGAATAGACATGTGTGCTAATTTTCAATCAAATCGGATGACAGACAACAAGTGGGTCAAAATGATGTTGCAAGATTATTTTTCATGATAGATGATTAGATTGATAGACGGGTAAAGCTATTAGCAATTTTAATTAAAATTTATTATATTTTCCAGAACAAATAAAGAGATTTCGAGTACATTTCGAAAAGTGTAAGTAATTTTATAATTTTAATGAATACTTTTCATGTCGTTCACTATAAACATGGCAATTTAACTTTGTTATACATCTATCTAATTATATATAATATAAAGATATATCCTTACTAATATTATAAATGCGAAAGTAACTCTGTCTGTCTGTCTGTTACGCTTTCACGCCTAAACCACTGAACCGATTTTCATGAAATTCGGTATGAAGATATAACTGAACTTGGGAAAAGACATAGGATACTTTTAATTGCGAAAAAAATGGTAGAAGGGGTTGAAATAGGGGAAGAAAGTTTGTATGGAAGTTCCTTATTGTCAAACATAAAATCATGTAAGATTGTTCAACTGTTTACAACTTTCACACCTAAAAAAAATTGTTTAAGCAATTTTTACAAATAGACCTTGAGAAAGACGATAGACTACTTACCATGTCGAATTCCACGCGGGCGAAGCCGCGGGCGGAAAGCTAGTATTTATATTACACAGGTGCGACATTATGTTAAGCCATACAATGTTTCTTTCTCTCTAAAGATACGAAAAATAACATCACACATGTTTTGGAGGATAATAAAACTTGTCTTTTTTTTAGTAAAAATAAATAAACAAAGATAATAAAATATAATGATTTATACTAATAGAGCGATTATAATATTATGCCAGCCAGCCAACAAAACAAATTGACAAATGAATATGGCCAGCTAAATTGGATGACATTGTACTATAACGACGCATAATTCTCTCTCGTTTAATGAAATAGCTGTGTAATTCCTTTCTATAAAGAATGTACACGGATAAAATTTCAATTTTTTAAAAGAGATTTACTTGTTAGTTTCAGGGCTTAATTATGCTGGAAGTTAGATGCCAATGAATAGCAAGTAGTCGAGTATTTTTATCTTATATTTTCTACGGGCATGTATAATGGAAATATAACTTAATTATATGTCAAAGTATTCCACTTTCAACTTAGACTACATAGATGTAGTTATTTAGTACTCGTGTGTTTACTATTTTTATGAAAAAAGTTTACGGTCTTCGATAATGAGAATAGCTTTTGTTATAATGTCTTTTACAATTTTTTTTATCGTTAATAAAATCCAAAGTTTGAATTTGTTAGATAAGTATATAGCGTATTCGGTTTTGTATAAAGCAAGTAATGTAATTGATCCTTTTTCATCTTTCATCACCTTTGTTTATTATTAAAACTATAAACTAATAGATTCATGCTCTATCCCTCATAGCTGGTTAGCAGTGACGAGGCATCCATATAACACGGTTTCCACCGGCTTGCCTAAATTTTTAATATAGAAACAAGCTCAAGAAAGCTGGAGAGCTAAAAAAAAGATCGCTAGGAAAATATTGTGTATAAAATTGTAAAATAACAACCGGCTTCTCTAAAAATTACCGGCTACCATAAACATATGTACCAGCTTCCCCAAATATATACTGGCTTCTTTAAATTTACCGGCTTGCCTAACTAAAATTTTCACCCTTTGCTTGTTAGTCAGGGAGAACCTAATACCGAGATAATCCGTTCGCCGCTTTTTGCCCAAATTGTAGACATTGCGTGTTAACTGGCGAAACTTATCGATGCCCTTCGTTTTACCGCAGTGGAAAAATAAAAAAAAATAAATATAATCATTCCCTGAGGAAGAATCGAACCCCTAACCAATCACGTTTATAGTCAAACACTGTCCTACTGTGTCGCTATAGCCTCAAAAATTGACTATAAAAAGTTCTATTAGCTAAATAAATATACAAAAAAAGAATTCATAAAAGTTTCCCTTTTAAACTCGTTAAACCATTACAATTTTCACGTCATAATTTTCAACTGTCTTTGATGTTTTTTGTCTGTTTATACTTCGTGTACCTTTATCATATGTGACTGTGGACTTACGATTGAAAAAAAATGGATAAGCCACCACCACCATCTATATATAAATACGTGAGGCAAAAACTTTGTACTCCTTTTTACGAAAATTACGCGGACGGAGGAGCATGAAACACGGCACACTTACAGTTTATATAGAGAAGAATGCTAACTTTTTTTTAAAAAGTGCATAAAAAGTATATTAAATTAACAAAATAAATGTTACACACACTACCATGGTTTGACATCCATGTTTATAAGTGACATATACATTGCTAAAGACAACGCGTTGTTAACGCGTCACCGGGGACACTAGTTACATTAAAAAGGTAACCTATAATTAAAATTACAATCAGAGAGAACCTAGTGTCAAGACACTCCGTTCTCCGCTTTCCGCCTAAATTCCAGACGTTTTGTGTTAAGGCGCGGTAATTAACACCGAGCTTTTTCTTGCAAGAACGGAGAAATGAAAATATTATAATTATACATAATTATTCCCCGAGTGAAAATCGAACCTATAACTAATCACGCTTGCAGACAAACGCTGCCCCACTGTGGCGTGATAGCCTCTTAATAAGCAATGTTAATTGTATATTTAAAACTGTAAAAAGATAAATTGGAAACTGTTAAATACTCGTGCTTAACATATAGTGGCTACATAAAGCGAAATTTGAAAGCTTGGTATTTTTATTATGAAAAAGGCGACGACAAATACAATTTGTGAGAATTCTACTCCAGGACATCACGTACTAAATGCAACCAGGAAGCGACAAACTTCAAGCAATTGATCTCAATTTTTAGCATTGCTTGATACAATTCTATTCTTGAATAACAAAACAAAATCTTTGTTACCTTAGCATGATTTGAATGCTTGTATAGTTATTACTTATTTTTATATACTTAATATAATTGAACATATATACTATACAAATCCAGGATACTTACGATAGGGCATCGGAATTTTCATATCACATAAAGTAACTAAAACAATATTGTAACTATAACAATATTGTAAATATTTCATGTTTTAAATAAGCAAAAGGTATATTTCTATTCAATTACCTTTAGTTAAAAAACATAAAGAAAGCCCCCGCTTATCAGTTTGAATAAGCGTTTTACAACAGCATCGTTTAATATAAGTAGCAAAAAGACAATTTCACAATGAAGTAACTTGGGTGAGAAAAAAGAGGCAAAGTTAGTCTGAGTATAAAATGATGCGACAAGTATAGAAGTTGAAGCAAGACTTTATCCAAAGTTACCTTTTTTTGTGGGAATTATCATAAAATATATCATAGATATTATATCATAATGTTATATATATAATTTTATTTTAGAAATTGTAAAACCTTAGAGAACTTATAAATTTTGTTTGTTTATCATTTTTTTTTCAATATTGTGTTCAGTTCTCAGTTTACTGATAAAAAATATACTTTTTTTAACTCTTAATATTTTTTTACTTGGCAAACAATTTCAAATTACCCAGTAATCATATTTAAAATAACCCAAAACCTGACAGCTCAGTGTATTATAAAAATCAGCTTATACTGCTGATATAAAGTAAACGATTCAAAAATAAGGTTTATATGAATGGTCACTTTCAATCGTACGAAACGATCGGCGTATTTACAACGCCATAAAATTACATTGCTGAATCGTTTTGATTTGCTTGGTAAAAATTTTATTGCGAATATATGGCGTTCAGTTCGATAGCTGCCTCGTCAAGCTCGGATGTAAAAAAGTTTGACATGATATTGCGATTCAATATTATTGCATAAAATTAATACAAGGCGGGACTCAGCATTGTAATGGTTGTGTCTGTAGATGTTTTATAGTACTTTTATGCAAAAGCGTGACTTATAACTCTAATGAGAGCAAATGCCCCCCGACCTTTGTTTTAAGAAGATTCACGACCTAAAAACTTTTTTAGCCATTCTAGAATCGACAGCCCTTCAACTAATCTTCATTCATCCTATGCTCTTATAAAATCTTCTTTTTATGCCACTCAAGTAACGCGGATTTAGCTTTTCTGACCTCATTTCTTAAATTTTATTTTTATTATTTAGTTGCAATTGGTTTAAGTTTCATTCATTAATTTAAATTTAATGTAAAAAGCTAGCATGATTTTCTGTCACTGAAAGTTCACTCACTCATCATTTCACTGTATCATTTATCGATGTATTACAGTTTAAACAATACTTGTAAAATTTTATGGATTTGTAAATAGAGGACTCAAAAAAAGATAAATTAAAAGATTCATTCAGCCTAAAATACGATAAATTATTTTTCTACAGAGGAAAATCCTGAAA
Source organism: Philaethria dido (assembly GCA_033558755.1). Taxonomy (NCBI): domain Eukaryota; kingdom Metazoa; phylum Arthropoda; class Insecta; order Lepidoptera; family Nymphalidae; genus Philaethria; species Philaethria dido. The sequence goes on along the minus strand of JAKGSA010001145.1, from coordinate 73,350 downwards.
GAATGGTGAACCTACATTGTTCACTATTACTACATGATTTATACTTAATTACAACGCATAAATATATATCATGGATCTAACTGAAATTTACAAATGTTGTTTTTTTTACCCGACCGTAAAAAGGGCTATGTTTTTCGGGTGTATCTTGTTTGTTTGTAATATTCTTTATTATCTCATATCTTCCAAACCTCTGGACTGATTAGTACAATTAAGGTGACATTATATAGGTATTTATATTCCTTAATTTCCATTCTTCAACAAGCATACCATATCCATAAAAAAAAAAAAAAAAAAAGCATACCTTTCCAAGAAGAACTGTAAAATATAAAATGAGTCCCAACTGTTAATCTTTTATTTTCTGTATTGGGCTTGTTTTTTTTTTCCTTTTAATTTTTTCATTCATTTTAATTCCTTATAATATTTATTTTGTTTAGTTATTACCAATATGTTTCAATAAATAATTATTTACATTCGGGTTCAATATGGGTTTAAAGAAATATGAATCTGTGTTTTCATTTATATTCTTAAGAAAAATATTTGTGAAATAAATGATTGTACTTCGTCAAAGTATTATAGTAACCAGACAGGAACGAAAGGAGACAGCAAATTTGAACTACAATAGCAGTGCCACAAACATCGTTAAGGTCATGATTTATTGTCCCTATAGTCCTTTCAGTTAGGGTAACGTACAAACCGACATAAATAATAAAATTACTACAATTGAATTAATAAATCTGAAAATAAAAAAAAAATATATTTTTTATTTAAATTATATAAAAGTATATATTAAAATAAATAACACTAAAATAAAATAAATTTAGAAATAAAGTAATTACCCTAAATCAATAATCCTATGGGATAAACCAAATATTTTACAACAAAAGTTTTGTAAAAATTTTGATAAAGTAGCATCTTGAAATATCCTGAATAAATCAATAATGTGTTTATTGAACTATCAGATTTTTAAAACGAAAGACTACTAGCATCATTCTATTTTTCAAACAAAGATATGGTGGTAGAATTATAAGAAACACCTGTCGTGGCGCAGAGGCACAAGCGTGCGACTGAAAACGCGACAGGTTGTAGGTTCGATTCCCACTCCTGGAAATGTAAAATTTAGTATTTTCATTTCTTGGGTTTGGTAACAAAGCAAGGCGCGGCGTTGAGTTCCGTTTACTCAACATGCAATGCCTCACTTTGGCGGAAAGTGGGGAACTGAAATGTTGAAAGAGAATGGAGTGTCTTAACACTAGATTCTCTGGTACCCTCTGCCTACCCCGCTATATGCGGGATACAGCGTAAAGTTAGAGAGAAAGAGAGAGAGAGAATTATAAGAATTTAAAATTTTTATCGTGAAAGCATCACATAATGCAAACAATAAATTCATGCAAGCAGCTCAACATTACAAAATAAGTAATATGGTACATATTATTCACAAACCCTTCGCCATTTGACCTCAAATGTGTCCATATTATGGCACACACATGAGCGACTTCGACAAAGGCGATATGTAAATGTGTAAATGCTATACAAATTGATCCTGTGAACAAGAGCTAACTTTATCAGAAAGAATTTTCCACAAGTATTTTAAGCTTCTATTTATATGATGCTCATAATATTAAGCACTCAATTAACTTCCACTACCATAATAAAAACTAAAACACACAACACAACAAATTGCGCAATTTTCTTTATTCAGTACTTTATGTAAAAAATACCTTATGTTTTACCAGAATGTCAATATTAAAAAGTCGAGAACTATTATCTACAAAAGGTTTAGTTGTTATTGTCAAAAATACAAGGATAAATAAAGCATTGCATTTAATATACTCAGATCCAAGTTTATCGTATTCGTTTTGCTCGGCACCGCTTACCAGAGAAGGATTTATGACGCCACCGCGGGCACGTCCTTTGTCCGATGCGAGGGACTGAGAAGGGGTCTGTCTACCCACGACCTTGACTAGGCGGCGCCTACCATTTCTTTGTTGATGTATATCTGAATCTACACAAAACTAAGTCCCCAATTTCGTTTTCCATTGTATCTGACATAAGTGAAATTTGTGTTGAAGAAACGATTTGGAAATTGCATATTTACTTCCTTTTTAATGTAATGTATTTTTTTTTTTAAACTAACATTTTTTCGTCAAATAACTACACAATTCACTGCTTTAGTTGGAAAAATAAATATTTAAGTAAGTTTAGTTCAATAAAATAAATATTTCATATTTTACAAGGTGACTAGCGCAAGACGGTGATACGAGACGTTCACACATGATTTATTCGACTTTCTTACGTTCCACAAAAAACAATAAAATATTTTTTGGTATAATATAGCAGCTACCAAATTGTTACATACCAACGTTAACTAAGTTTATATATCTTTATAAAATATCATGTTTATTTAAAAGAATTATACACCCACATGTTAACTCATAATTACTTATTGTTGGAATATCAATTATAATAATTTTATAGTTGGTAAACTGACTTGTTAAATTATCAAGTTGTTTTATAGATTGTCAATTGATTATTATACAAAAACGATTTTTTTATAATTAGTATGTCTTTTGACTTTTACTATAAACTGGTTGCCACCACTCATACTGTGTTCTTTACGTGTAAGAAATTTCGAATCGAAAAGCAGTCTCTTCGAGTATTCTTTCTTTTCGGTGAAATATAATTAATTTAAAAATCCGAATAACCGTTTTATTTACCCTAACCTCCTACAGGTTTATGTATCTTTATAAAATATGATGTTTATTTAAAAGATTTATACTCCCACATGTTAACTAATAATTACTTATATTATATTCTAGGCAGATTTATTTTTAAATAAGCTTAGTATATACGTGTAAGTAAAAAGTATATAGTATTTAATATAGAATGTAAAACATTACATCTTACACCCGCAGTTGAACATCGTAGCAAGAATATAAGGGCTTTAAAGATAACTAGCTATCTTATCAACCGGGTCGTTTCTCCTCATTTAACGCTAAGTGTTATAAAAGGGGCTACGGGACACCGTAAATGGGTGCGTTATCCATTACTTTCTACGTACTTTGAATTTGATACATTCGAAACAATTATTTCAGGAGAAAACACATACATAAAATTTTAATTTATTGTAAACATTTTTTTTTTTTTATACCACGATGGTGGCAACAAGGCACACGGCCCACCTGATGGTAAGTGGTTACCGTGGCCTACGGACGCTTGCAACACCAGGGGCATCACTTACGCGTTGCCGACCCTTCAAAAACCTATTTATTCCCCTTTTGAAGAACCCCATATTGTAGCCCTCTGGGAAAACCCCGGCAGGGAGATCATTCCACAATTGGAGAGTCCGCGGAAGAAAGTTTCTTTAAAATCGAATTGTTCGGGACCATTTAGGCTCCAAAGTGTGAGCATGAACCCCCTGTCGATGGCGAGCGGTGCGATGGACATACATATTACTACACATAAACATACTACTCTAAGTTCATTAAAAAAAAATGCTATTCTTTTTTGTTTTAAAATGCAATGTTTTGGCAAAGCATAATGTCTAGTAAAATAAATGAAATGCCTAGTGGAAGATTAAAATGGTTAAAAAAACTTTCCCGAAAGGTCTCGTGAAAAAAGTATATTTCAGCTTTTATCCATTTGAACGCACAATCTTATAATAAGATTAATTATTTGTCATCTATTTTCAGAGTGTCAATCAATCTACACCAGTTCTACATTTCTCCAAGTAATAAGTTAAGGTCTATTCGAAATTAAATTGGTTAAAGGTCTGAGATGGAATCCATCATTTTTTTTTTTTGTATTATATTTGCAAATATCGATTTAAAATATACTCAAGACCATAAATATCTCGGGTATATTAACATAAAAATAATAACTTATTCGAACTTTAACATAACAGAAGCTATTTTAGAATTAAGATCTAAGTAACTTATTACACACCTTAAATTTAGCTCTTATCTTTACTCCTGGCTTTACTAGCGCCAGCTCTTTCCGCTCATTTTGGAAATATTTCTCGTCCAAATTAACACCTATATTTTATGTAATTCTTTTTTTTAGCTTTACGCTGTATCCCGCATATAGCAGGCTAGGCAGAGAGAACCTGAGAACCTAGTGTTAAGACACTCGGTTCCCCACTTTCCGACGAATTGAGGCATTGCGTGCTGAGTGGCGAAACTCAACGCCGCGCTTTGCCTCGTTACCAAACCCAGGACGTATAAATACTAAACATTATCATTTCCTGGAGTGGGAATCGAACCCACAACCCGTCAGGTTTACAGTCGCACACTTGTGCCTCTTCGCCACGACAGGCGTCATTTTATGTAATAAAAAATAAATAGTGAAATATTTGGAACAATAACATCTTCCGTAACGGAATTCGAGCCCACAGTTATGGCCAGTAAGATTATTCATATATAGATAAAAGATATTAAAATTATTCGTGCGTACGTCATTTTAATCCTTCGTAACCCAAAATCTAATTAACATGAATTTTGGCTTATTAATTAATACCCCTTAGAGCTTCTACATTTATTAAATTTAAATAAATTTTAAGTTCATAGATAAAAGCTTAACTGTTATTAGATACAAACGTTTAAAATCCTATGATCCTAGATCTAAGATGGAACCCGGAAAAAATTAAATGAATTTATAAATAAATCTCAGGATTATCTACTAAACTTGGCTCCTATTTTAACATTTATTTTTTAGATGGTATTTATTTTAAAATTCAACATTATTAAATTGGAATAATATTTTTTTTAAATTGGTATAGTATTGATATAGTACATCTTGATTGTTTATTTTTTTTAATTTGAACTACATTATTCATATCATAGAACATCAAGTAATATAGAAAATAACTTATAGAACGTAAAGTGATATAATAACATACAAAACCTTCTGTGTAGATCATCATCTAAGATTATCTAAGATTATGATTCTTTAGTTATAATTTTGAAATATTATTCAAACAACTTATTATAATGAATAAACAAAAAATACAAAAATATTTTCAATTATTTTAATTTGAACGCTTTCATTTATCGTTTAGTGTTATATTTCTTTTTGTTCTTACATTCTACTTTTCTGTTCGAAAATCATTACAAATATCGTATATCGTATTCTTTTTATGTACTTGCTGGTATTACGATTGCTCAAGTAATGTTATAGAACTGAATTATATTATAGCTTCACGCTGTATCCTGCACATAGCAGGGTAGGCAGAGGACACCAGAGAACCTAGAGTTAAGACACTCCGTTCTCTTCTAACATTTCCGTTCCACACTATACTAACAGCAATATTGATCATTTAATTACAATAAGGAATAGGTTCCATGTTTTGATATTATATAAAAAATATATTAAATGTATTTCCTGTAATAATTCCATAAAAATATTATTATTTACATAAAGTGAATAAACTTCAAATACACCACCAAAGTGTATAAATAATACTTGTTTCGTAAAAAGGGCCAGAGCTGTTGTGAATTTCCACATTATCCATCAGTACACACAATATGTCAGCACGTACTCGTACAACGAGTTTCCGGAGATCCCCTGAAAAGAGCGGATACAAAAACTAAATCTTCCCTTAAACATATAACATAGGAAATATTATTTTCACAATGACTATCTCGGCACGGCACTTGTCATAAAGGTACTATATTACTGTAAAAGTAAGTTATTAATATTTGTTGAGTCAATTCGGAAAATTTTATTTTAATATAAGAACTTGGTAATGGCTTCACCGAGCTTTAAACGACTTCATAATTGAGTAAAATAGTTTTAAAAATTGAATTTTCTTATGATTTAAGAATATTAAGAGCTGTATAAAAACAAATGAAATAGCTTGAAAAGCAATTTTTACTGTTTGGTATATAAATCAGTAGTGATTGAAATGAAAATTATTTTAAAATAATGTTTTTATTTTCACATAGGACATAAAGCTACTTTGAAGTTTCAAAAGAACTGAATATCAAAAGAGAATAAACAGATTGGACAGAATTGAAATTCTATTTGTGTGTGTACAATAACCCAAACGGATATTATTTAATTTATAAATAATGTAGATTTGTTTTAATGCAATAATAAGATTATGTTAGTTTAGTGGCATAATTTCACCCTGTAACCCGCATATAGCAGGGTAGGCAGAGGGAACCAGAGAACCTAGTGTTAAGACACTCCATTCTCTCTCAACAATTCCGTTCCCCACATAACATAAGTATATTTCAGTTATAAGTTCGTCTAATATTTAATTTTGTTCGGTTATAAATCATAAAACAATCAATTAGAATACAATTACTACCTTCTTAATCAAATAAAGCATAGAAAGTGAAAGTATAAAAACTTATACTGTATGTATATTCAATTGTAAAATAAATTTGTTTTAAATTTGTAAATCTATATCTTACTTCTAACAAAATTTTCATACTATTTCTCTCGAATAAGATTTAATCGATGTTTTAAATGGGAACGACATCGTTCCCTTAAGTATTTCGTGGGTGAATAATATATCTGCCTCAAATAGAGCATCCATCAAAATAAATCGCTTTGGTCGGGTCGTATCCTCCATTTCTCTCCATGTCCGATTTAGTGCGTCAACCCTTGGGATACCATCGAAGTAAATTTCTTATCATTTTACTCAAAGAAATACATTACTGAAATGATTACATTATACTTATTTAATTAAAGCTTAATTAAAGTATTGGTTTACTTGTCGTATTTTTAACATAAGAAAAGTACATTATAAGTAAAAATACAAAACGCGGCATTGAGTTCCGCCCTCAATATGCAATGTCTTGAAACCGGGCGGTAAGCGCAGAACCGTGTGTCTGTTTTTACACTACACAGGTTCTCTCTAACTACCCTGCTATCCGGTAAAAAGCGTGAAACTAAAAACGAAGAAAAAAAAGGATTTTTAAGCTTTGGTGGTGTCCTATTTTTTAAAATTATTGTATTAGTTTTTATATTATGAGATTGACATCGTCATAAATATCCTCTAATAACAAAATTAATAAATTTTAAAAACGTGACATATTTTAACTTTAAGATTCAAAACCTAAATGAAAATTCTATATATAACATATTTTACGTAATATAAACTCAATGCTCATTCTACGGCTCGATCACGCCTCGGCGCGATCGGGTCAAGCCACTAAAATCCAACAGGGCATCAAACGCCCTACCCAGTAGGCTGAAGCTCGGGCCGAGGGAAAGCAAAGTCCCCCACTACAAGCAGTGTTCGCAAGCCGAGGTTCGGCCTCGCAGGAGGCGCCCCTGTGACACTGCAGTTCTAAGTTGATGGTCCTCCTCCCGAGGAGGCCAAGCCAGGGTCAGAGCTCTTCAAGCTCGGCCCCCCACAAAAACCTGTGACGCTGTCGAGGCCAACAGGGCCAACAGCATACTACACAGTCGAAAAAAAATACATCAATGCTCAACAATAACTCAATGCTCAACAATAACTTTATCACATGATAAAATTCAAATAATAGAATTTATAATAAATACTAATATTTCATAGACAAACTGAACATCAGTTATAAAAACTTTTGCTTTCATAACTGATGTTCAGTTTGTCTATGTAAGTCTCATATAAGTTTCCCGATAATATATTGCAAATATTATATTTACTTGTGACCCGATGACATGTAAAATACATGTTGCCTTATCAATATGTATGTCACTTGCTACAAAAATATATATCAATGTATGTCCCCATAACTTTCACGTAAAGAAACTGAGACATTTACCTCCTCTTGTTTTAAAATATTATTTCGGACCTCTAAAAGATAAAAATAGTATAAAATTAAAATTGAAAGCAAGATGTTAAGGATAAAATAAATGGGCACCCTCTCATGACACTGTAAATATTTTGCGGAATAAGAATTTTCTCTGGGGCGCTCTTCAAAGTTTATCCATCCTCTTTCAAGCAAGTTGACATAGTTCTGTAAAATAACACATCTATATCTCACATTTTTTTCTGTTTTCATAGCATTGAAAAAGTTTTGAAACTATCTCAAAACGGACAAAGGTTAAATTGGTTGTGATGCCATTTACATTTGTAATTTATAGTCAATGGGGTTATTTACTCTTATTATGAGAGTTGTATTCTGTGTTTTGGTCTAATTATGAGCAATGTTATTTTTTTTATTTTAATAAAATATATTTTGATGTTTTTCCTTAATATATATATCTAATAATATATTTACTAAAATAGATAAAGAAACCCTAACGTAGCCTTTCAGGAACCCAAGTCTTGTTTGATTTTAGTAATAAGTAAGTATTTTAGAAGTAAGTGAGTATTTCGAAAAAAGATTATGTTATAAACATCAGCAGCGTCAATGTTTACGTCTCATCGAAGCGTGATTTATGTCAAGTGCGGCGCCTGACGTGACGCAAAATATATTTTATGCGACGGTTTAATCATAAGTAGCTTTTTATTTTAAGTAATGATACCAATTTTATAAGTTAATATTTTTAGAGTATCACGCTTATTGCTACGGTACAATAGGATGAACTGACGCGGCTGTATTTTATATTCAAAATTTATTTTGAACACTTTAGATGTTTGAGTGTGTCAGTAGTTAGTCAGTCAAGTCAGTAGTTGATCGATCACACTAATTAGTGTGACTAATGTCGGACGAACAGACTAACGAATTCACTTGGCACTTAATGGATATTATTATGATACAAAATGTGATAGACGCGACACGCGAAGACGCGACACGTTATGGTAAAAAATCTGAATATTTTTTGCTTATTTTCCCACTTTCACGAGGATATGGGAACTTAAGGTTAAGACAATCATTTCCCACATTTACAAAAAAATAAAATATAAAAAATCTATGAAGGGGTCATAGACATCGTATTCACAACAACACTATAGTTACAAGCACCTAGGCTACCATATCTAAGCTGAAATGATGTCTTTATAATTAATTACTCAATCAACTATAATACTATGAAATTATTTTTTGATCTATCGTTTCCGAGGAAAGAATCTGTTATTTTTTACTAGTGGCTTAATTATAAATCTCTTTATTTAGCCTGAAAGCTACAGGCAAAGGCCTTTCTGAGATTACTTTTTATATGAATATTTTTTAATAACATCAACACTTAGAAAAGCAGCCGAGATTTCTGGTTATCTCAGCACTTACTAGCCTGAAGCCATAAATACGACAGTGAGTCCAGTGTTTTCAAAGTAAATTAGAAAATGTATGAACATTTTAAATTATTTTTTTTTTCTTATTTTAGATTGCAAAAAAACTGTTTTCTTTCTTATAGTATCATACAATTTAAAAAGCAAGCAAGGAATTAATTAACGAATAAGCTTTACTAAAATGTATACAAAATAACAAATAATTGTAAAAGATAACTTTTCATTTAATTTAAGCTTTTTTTTTTTTATGGATACCGGATGGCAAACGAGCAGAAGGACCGCCTGATGGTAAGTGGTTACCTTCGCCCATGAACATCTACAACACAAGAGATGTACTAGATGCGTTGCCAACCTAGAGGATACAGATGGAAAGGGAGGATAATGTAGTAGTCCGCTATCGGAACCACCATATTTTGGGGAAAGGATGGGTGGGAAAGGGGAAAACTTGGCTTACATGCCATCGAACCGGAACACATCATAAGATATTTGGCGGTTCGTCTTTGACATGATAGTGGTCGCGAGCCAGACGGAGGACGAACCTCCTACCACCAAACAAAAGCTAAATGTTGTTTACTTAAAAGTAGAATTATTTATTTATTATTATTAGTTATTTATAATTTTTTTTATGTTTAGATGTATATTTTTTTCTGGCTTAAAAAAAAACAGAAACAAGTTTTTTTTAAAATAATAATAAGCATGTTTTTGTAAAGAAACACATTTAAATAACTAAAAAATATATATAAAATATTCTCGTATAATTTTTCTGTGAAATATTAAAAGCTTTAAAATCTACAATGTTCTTAGAGAGTTTAAGCCAATAGTTGACTTGATTACGTTGGATTAATCACAGTCCTAAATTACTTGTTTTCTAAAAAAAATAAAAAGTAAAATATAAATATATATATATATATATATATATATATATATATATATATATATATATATATATATATAGAGAATACACTGTTAAAACACTTTGTTTCCCACTTTTGACCTGTGGTCGCTTCGGCAGTACATATACTAAAATTCGAACAATACAGAGAAGATTAACATGGCTACCGTGTAAAGATGACATGCAAAATCGTAAGCGATCCACTTATCGCCTGAAATCGAGACATTGTGTGTTGAGTGGCGAAATTCAACACCACACTTTGCTTAACAAGGCGGGGGATGATGTAAATATAATCATTCCCCTGTGTGTAGATTGAACCCGTGTCCAATCGTGTATAGTTTGACGCCACTTATTGCGCCACAATGGCCTGAATTTTTAGAAACAACATACTTAAATTTTGTGTAATATATTGCTTGTCAAAACCATGAAAATAAGTTTGGCTTTACTCAGAAACCGTAACGTAAACACCATAACTAGTAAGTAATTCTGGAGATTTGATTAATGGACAAACTTCCCTTCTATCGCCATTTCAGTCTAATAAGATCAATCGGTTGCTAACCAACCCACACACCAACCCACCTACTTCTTGCGTCGAGGCAGATAAGCGTGTAACTAACTATAAGCCTAACGAGAAAAGTCGTATGTTTCTTGTAACAACGATTACTAATTTGAGATATCCAAATAATGTACTAGTTAAATACGATACTGAAAAAAAATATATATTGACAAAAATAATTTAATTTGCTTATTTTCCAAATTTGTATGCGTATTTGAATTTCTTGAATATACTCAAAATTGTCGCTTAAGCTAATAAATAAAAATATTTTTAAAAACAAAAAAGCTGTCGATATTTTAATGTTTGTATTTAAACATATAAAGACTTATAAAATGTGATTTTCTGTCACTCCTATCTGGAATGGAGAAAAAAACCAGTTCCGCTCCGTTTGGTTTTGCTCGAGCCATAAAGCAAAGAGCTACTAATGAAAAGTAGAATTTTCATTCAATTTATTTTGAATACCGAACCAAGCAATAAACTACCAATCGTTCGTGCTTCCTTCCACAAAAACAAAGGATATATACAAATAAATCTTTGTCTTTCCAACAGATTGTGATTTGTTTTGCCAATCGACACGTGATTTGTCACTGTCTTCACTAGAATAGTATAGTGAAATAGTTTTGACTAGTTATAGTCCGGTTTCTGCTGTAAAATTTACAGTATAACTACTGAAGCTCGTGCTCAAGCTACGCTGAGTCTACGCCCACATATTAAGAATGGATCATTCTGGATGAAATCCTTCATTATATTCAATAATAGTTACTGCCTGCAAGTTCGTTTCTATGGATTTTATGACCCTTACCATACTACATCCATTTACCATCCGATATACATAAAATTTGGACCCCATTTTTTGCCACGTGAAAGTAGTACCAGCAGAAGCTGTATGAGATAATAAAATATCCATCACGCTAAACAACAAATACTGCTGAAATGCCATTTTCATATACTTCTTATTATAATGCTGATCTTTTAATTCATAAAGTGTTCCAGACAATTGGACTTTTTTTAAATTTCAAGTTCCTAAGCACATATATACATAAAATTTACAGATAAATTATTTTAGCTTAACATAGCTTTACATTTTATTCCTAGCCGGGGATAGTCAAAGAGAACGGAGCGTCTTACCCAGCACACTTCTTCTTCTCTCAATATACCTAAACCACCTGAGCACTTTATTCTTTAAACTTACTAAAACATTCTCCCTTACGTCTGCCTTTCTGTGTATCTCTCCGATTTGATCAACGCAGTCAGGTGGATTCGATCAGCGAAGCTGACTCCGCATATCGTATGAAGAAATCGCATATTTATAGTATTAATCTTTATTTCGTTCTTCTTTTGACATACCCACGTTTGCTGCCATATACAGTGTCGGTACCAGCTCTGGCTGATTTGCAACCACACGTGCAACTATGTTCACGTTCCGCTGCCCTATCAATACAGGCAGAGTACCATTAATCCTGTTATCGGCAGCAATACGCCTTTCCACATCCGTATGGTATCTGCCATCTCTGCAAATGTACTTCCCAGATATCTCCAGCCTATTCACTTGCTCTAATATCTTTCGTTCTACCATAACCTTGCAATCCGCTTTTTCTTTTTCAAACACCAAAATCTTAGTTTTACTCTATGTGTTGGTGACCAATTACAGTGAGTCGCATTCTGATAATGCAATGAGCACTGAATCATCAGCGTACTACTGACTACTACTGCTACTAGATGATGCAGTGCAATAGATCTTTAACATACCTATTAGTATTTTTTTATAGCTTCACGCTGTATCCCGCACTTAGCAAGGTAGGCAGAGAGAACCAGTGAACCTTAGACACTCCATTTTCTTTTAACATTTCCGTTCCCCATTTTCCGCCAACTTGAGACTTTGCGTGCTGAGTGGCGGAACTCAACACCACGCATTGCCTTGTAACCCGAGTGAGGAAATAAAAATACTAAATATTATGAAATATTTTCATTTCATGGAGTGGGAATACAAGGTCGAAATTTCGATAAAATATATAAAACTCTATTTTATCTAGTGAAAGTAAGTTATAGAGTCAGAATGAGATATACCTTATTGATTTTTGACCGATTTCAAAGAGGGAAATGGTTTTCAGGGACAAGGCTCAAAAAAAAGAGATTCTCAATTGATTTTATTATTTATTGATTTTTTAATGTGTTTTACCGCAAAATATTTTTTTATTAAAATGTTATATTTATAAGCAAGTTTTTTTTCTAACTTCCGGCTTCTTCCCGCATGGCAGGGAGAGAACCTAGTGTCAAGACACTCCGTTCTTAACTTAAAGGGACATTCCCAAGCTAAACAAATCGTTTTAAAATGCTTAACTTCCACTAACAAAAATATTCTAACTTGAATTTATAGCTCTTATCGAAACTCAACGATCAATTTTAGTATTAGTTAAAAGAAAGCTCTCATAATTCAAACCATAGTAAGGTCAGCGCAAAGATATCAGTGTCATCTATTATCAGACATCTTTGAGGAGGGTCGCAAGGCTTATATACGTAGTATTATAGTACGATGCATACATATTAATACTATGTGTGCATTTATAAGGTCGACAGATGGCAAAATTAAAGTCTCGCTGAATGAAATTGCTGCTACAATATTTTTTCAATCTGAATATATTTTAACAGAAAATTATTGTACAAAATAGTCTAAAGATAAATTATGTATACTGTTTTTGTATTGAGCTTAATATTATTTATTTTTAATTCATTTAAGTACTAAATTTATATTATATACTATAAATACTAAATTTATATTTGTTTGGTGGTAGGAGGTTCGTCCTCCGTCTGGCTCGCGACCACTATCATGTCAAAGACGAACCGCCAAATATCTTGTGATGTGTTCCGGTTCGATGGCATGTAAGCCAGGTTTTCCCCTTTCCCACCCATTCTTTCCCAAAAATGTGGTGGTTCCGATAGCGGACTACTACATTATCCTCCCCTTCCGTCTCTATCCTCTAGGTTGGCAACGCATCTACAACATCTCTGGTGGTGTAGATGTTCATGGGCGAAGGTAACCACTTACCATCAGGTGGTCCTTCTGCTCGTTTGCCATCCGTTATCCATAAAAAAAAAAAAATTTAAAGTTATCTATACTTTCACGCTTTTACGGTATCATAGTTCTCTATGACCATATTATACATTTTCCACTTGAATTGAAGTTGTTGTAGTGTATTTGTCATTCATATATAATAGCATTTAAGTCCATAAATATATACTTGACTTAACCAAATAGTTTTATTCTATTTTTAGATTAAGTATATATTTATATCACTGTTAAATAAAGTAGTTACAAAATACAACGATTTAACGCATGTCGTGGCGCAGAGACACAAGCGTGCGACTGTAAATGAGACAGGTTGTGGGTTCGATCCCCACTCCAGGAAATGTAAAATTTAGTATTTTTATTTCTTGGGTTTGGTAACAAGGCAAAGCGCGGCGTTGAGTTCCGCCACTCAACACGCAATGTCTCAATTCGGCGGAAAGTGGGGAACGGAATTGTTGAAAGAGAATGGAGTGTTTTAACACTAGGTTCTCTGGTTCCCTCTGTCTACCCTGCTATATACGGGAAACAGCGTAAAGTTAAAAAAAAAAAAAACAAAATACAAGCTTATTATTGTCATGGAAAATCTCTCTGTCCCTACCCTGTTACAATTGGAACGCGCGTCACTGTATGTCCACTTACATCTTGTTGTAGGTTCAAATCCTTTTAAAAGCAGCAATTTATATTTTAGATACGTATTTGAGTTGGTTACATTATATGAATTGTTGGCTATCAACATGCAATGTCTCTATTAACATCACGCTGTATCCCGCATATAGCAGGGTAGGCAGAGGGAACCCGAGAATCTAGTGTTAAAACACTCCGTTCTCTTTCAATAAATTTATTCCCCACTTTCCGCCTGATTGAGGCATCGCGTGTTGAATGGCGGAACTCAACACTGCGCTTTGCCTTGTTACCAAACCCAGAAAATGAAAATACTTCATTTCCTGGAGTGGGAATCGAGCCCACAACCTGTCGCTTTACAGTCGCACGTTGTGCCTCTGCGCCACGACAGGCGTTGAGGCTCTATAAGTGGAAGACAAAATGAATAATCACTAGAATATCAATAGTGCAACACATTTTCATTTCCCTTTGAGTGTTCGTTCTAGCAAATGAATATAAAACTTTAAAAAATCACGTTTGTATAATTGAGCTCAAAGATTTGAGGTCCTATCATTATATTTGCATTTTCTACAGCTGTATATGACCCGAAAATCTTACACGGGTCGAACATAATAGAGTAGCACTTGAGACTCAAACGGAGAAATTGCGGTTTCTTCAAACGAAATATTGTGTAGAAATAAATTTGCCTAATTGGATAAAGAAAATTAGTACTTTTATAAAAATTAATTATAAATATATTAATTTTCATTTTTTTATATGCTTATAAAGACAGATATTATATAAGATAACTGATATAACCGGTGATAACCGATTCGATTACGAATTTAAATAAAAGAAGAAACTCCTTAGCAATCATAGATTTACAGTGCGGTTGTCGGCTTACGACCCAAGTATAGGTTTAAGGGACCTCTTTAAATTACGCATTAACGATCACCTTCACTGTCCGCGATTTATTTATTAAATTTGGGAAATTTGGAAAGATCCCACTAATGCCGCCTTCAAAATATGTGCTACAAACCAACTGATAGTAGTTCTAGACAAGCAGAAGATCTTTTAATAGACTATAGAGACGTTTTGCTGTAACTCTCGTGACTCTACCGCACACAAACTAACTCTAAACCTATATAATTCCTAGTCAATTCGTTGGTAAGCTCAAAATACTTGTTCACTTTAAAACGGTTTCTTTATGAATATTTATATTTCGAACAACAGTCTCTCAGGCAATAGTAAGTTCTACCAGTATTACTACACTGAAAAATATATGATCTCTTTTTTATTTTATAGAATTTTTATTTATATCTAATATATGCTTTATTTTATAAACTTAATTGTGAGTAAATTAAAATAAAGGATAAGTCTTGATCCGTATATCTACTTGAAGAGTGCTTGTACGTTGATCCAAATATCTGAACAGAATTCATGTGAAATCACCTAACCGTTATCGATTGAGGAACCTATGTACTTACCATGGTAAACAATAGTTGATTTAATTATAAGAGAAAAAAAGGAAAACAATTAATGTTATAATCAAATTTAATATTTCTAATAAATAAATAAAAAACAGTGGACATATTTTATTCTAGAAATATTATTCAACGGCACGGCACCAATTAACAAATATAATTATTATGAAGTGATTTTTTTGTATATAATAAATAGCAAATTAAATATATAAAAAGTACGCCTGCATTAAAAAAGAACACACATAACAGCATTCGTGGTTGCCCAAAACATGGTTACGTTATTACTCTTGTTTTTCTCTTACTTAACTTCGCGCCTTATCCCTAGCGGGGTGCTTATCTCTTGTTATCAAAAAGGGTTCATGATTTTTCCTATAACCTTCTTTACAAATATGAATATAATTTTGCTTGACATATAGCCTCACGCTGTTTCCCGCGTATAACACACTAGGTTCTCAGGTTTATTATATAGCATTCCTCATAAATGTGGTTATGATAGAAAATATTTCAAATCCTACAATCAAACAATCTCTTCTGCTTTATTATATTAGTATATACAATATAATAAAAGACATTGTAACATGGTATGAGTCCAGCTTATTTAGGTTTTTATTAAGTAATGCGATATAAATCTCAATGCGTGTATACATGAGTCTTATAAGCTTAGAGGATTACCGACAAAAATAAATCAGGTAAACGAGACAATTTGTCGTCTGTCCTAATCCCCGTTGACACGTCCTTAACAGAAATGGGATAAGTGCGTATGCGAAATCGCTGGAGGCACACTTGGCTCTTTAGAAAATTGAATAACTTCTAATTTCATTTAATGTTATTGACAATATCTTACAGCTTTTTTATTCTTCTAAGTAAATGTGATTGATGAATATAAAAATAAACAAATTTGTGTATTCAGGGTATGATGTTTTAATAATATTTAAATAAAAGAATTTGTTTTGAAACTGGATCTGAATATTGTGGATTTTATAGCGACAATTCCGTAGCATAGATGTGTTTGTTGATATATGTATTTACACATTCGAAAATCAAAGTCGGATACAGTAATCTTGTAAATTAACTCAATTTGTATAATACTAGCTTTCCGCCCGCGGCTTCGCCCGCGTGGAATTCGGTTATATCGCGCGATATGGTAAGGAGTAGTACTAAGTGGTTTAGGTGTGAAAATTGTAAACAGTTGAACAATCTTACATGATTTTATGTTTGACAATAAGGAACTTCCATACAAACTTTCATCCCCTATTATAACCTCTTTTACCATTTTTTTCGCGATAAAAAGTATACTATGTCCTCTCCCAAGTTCAGTTTTATCTTCATACCGAATTTCATCAAAATCGGTTCAGTGATTTAGGCGTGAAAGGGTAACAGACAGACAGAATTACTTTCGCATTTATAATATTAGTAAGGATTTATGTTAAGTAGAACACCTTTGTTTATGCCTCGAAGATTCAATTATGTATGTGTAATTATAATTTCTAATATATTTATAAAAATAAGGTTATAGTCTATGAAACGCAAAAAAAAAAGATAAAATATAGGATCATTGTTATATTCACAACAAGATTTTCATACTTATTTGTAAATATATTGAGTAAAGTGAAAAGTATAAAGCATGTTTAAGGTCTCCTAGAAAGGTGCTAACGATGCTGATATTTGTCTGGATAAGTTACTTGACAGAATTTAAGCACAGCACGTATGGCAGTTCACATTACAGTACTGGCACCGACCTCGATATGCGATAGTAAGACGAAACGAAAGAAGAAAAATAGAGAAAACATTAATAATGTAGATTGCGATTTCATTAATATATATCCGGATTCAGCTTAACTTGCAGAGTATAGCATTAACAGAACTTTAAAACAAAATATCCATAAAGAAAGCAGTTTCAGGGTTTCCCGTAACAGGGTAAATAAAAACCTTCCGGTCTTTGCTTTACATCCAAAACCGAGGCATTGCATTTTAAGTAACGAAAATCAAAAATCATCAAAATAAAAATTGACGATGTTTATTAAATGTTATGTACGAAGCGCAGGTAAGTACGTAATGATGTGTACGTATTAACGAATTCTGTGGCTATAAGTCCTTTCTTGCCTTAACAACATCGAGGCAATACGCAGGGATTTATATATCATTTTGCAAGTAAAATGAATACACACAACATAACTTATTTTATAACAATGCATAAAATATTTTTTCCACCATTAACCTTCGATTACTATTCACAGAAAATTCTGAATTGCAAATACTTCAAAATAAAAATTCTTTTAACAGTTATTCATAAAATTATGGTTGACTGCATATAAAATCGCCCAATCAAATATGGCTTAGAGAGAACGCGCTTTAAGCAATCCAGCTCAGACTTTCTCAATGACGACGGTAAGATTTTATTTCAATTTATCGCCTCCGATTTTTTGAAAACTTATGACTTAAATATGTTTACCAGATTTTAAATTTAATGATACATGTATTGTGTGTGTGAACACAGAATCAGGACTAACCATATTATAGTGCCCAATGTCGCTTTAGTGCTAAAACCTACATTCATGCTATATTAAATATATATAAATTTTAAACATATAAATTATAACGCCTGTCGTGGCGCAGAGGCACAAGCGTGCGACTGTAAACGTGACAGGTTGTGGGTTCGATTCCCGCTACAGGAAATATAAAATTTAGTATTTTCATTTCTTGGGTTGGCGCGGCGTTGAGTTCCGCCATTCAACACGCAATGCCTCAATTTGGCGGAAAGTGGGGAACGGAAATGTTGAAAGAGAATGGAGTGTCTTAACACTAGATTCTCAGGTTCCCTCTGCCTACCCCGTTATATGCGGGATACAGCGTGAAGTTAAAAAAAAAAAAATATTACTGACGATTTAAAACCGAGAACAAATCATAAGTTCTTTGGTATACTACTAACTACGGCTTGGTGTATTACTACGAGTATACTATCCAGAATCGTATTAAAATCAACTCACAACAAACAGGGACAAAATGCTTTTACAAATTCTTAGCAAATATTGCACAATGTACAAAAATACTGATGTCCCATTAAACAACATTTTACAACAAAGTTTCAAAACGAAAAAAGGGCTGTATAGCGTAGTCCCAAGACAGGGATCGAAGCAGGGAATTACATTTAGGTTTTTGCCTCTACTTATCTTTGTAACTCGAGTCGCCCAAACCCCTACTTGACCCCAATGTTTCTCGCTATTTGTATTTAATGGCAGTTCCTCACTCGTTGTCTTTTATTTTCACTTTTATTAGATTAAATTTCGAATCAAAATAATTGAAAACAGCGTACAATATTTTGGTGTCAAAGTCAATAAATTAACTTTTCACATCAAGTAATTTACTATCCAGTCGTTAATATATATGTTTACCAAAAAACAACAACTCGACTCGACGAAAATTGAAAACAATAATATGGAAAAGTTGAAATAGTAGATATAATAACAAAACTAGCGAATCTTTTGTCATTAAGCCATATCTGTTATATCATAACCTAAAATTTGACATCACGGATGATAAATAATTATTACTTAACCCTTATCTTGCTAATGACACCTATATTATTTATATAATTGGAACTATATATACTAAATGTTCTAAGCAAAGTATTGTTCGAAAACAAAAGTTATCATACGTACTAACATTCAATTCTCTCGGGGCCAAAAAGGTAAAATGTACCTGTAATTTTGATATTCTCGTCGTGCCCCGCCGTTATTGTCCACAATAAACAGGGAATGCCATTTCGTCAATCCCTCAAATTTAATTCTTAAATTGTTTCCTCAACCAATTCATGATAGGTGTTTTAAAGGGAAATTGTGCTGACTTTAATTTGTGGTTTTACTTCTCTCATTCAGTTTCGGTGGGAATTACGGTCAGCTGAATTCCCGTCGAAATTAGCTGACGAACAAAACTTTAAACAACTTTTGTTGCACCACTGTAATATAAAGTTGTGAAGGGAAATCCAGAACAATAGTAACGGTCTATCTGAAATTATATATTAACTGTCTTCGTTTTATTGGCTTTTTTAATGTCTGTTTTTTTGTAATATACAAAATATACACAAGTCCATAATGATGCAGTGGGACAGCATCTAACTCTAAGCGTGATTGGTTGTGGATTCGATTTACATAGGCAATATCTCGAATTCAGGTGAAACACGGCGAAAGGAGGATTTTGACACTCGGTTTACTATGATAAACCGTCTATTCGTAAAGCTATACAAAAAGTAATGTACATATATTATAATTTTTTTTAATAAGAAATTGATGCATGCCGTTCTACCTTGTTGTATGTACTAATTATTGTACTAACACATATTTTTTATATGCGTCCGATAATCTTTTTAATATTATTTTTTTCTTACCAGAAAAGATAATTTATAAGAATCTAAATAAACAGCCACGAAATATTTGTAAGGAACGATTTATTATAATAACTTCTTAACCAATATAATAACAAACCTAACAACATAACCAACCTAAATTGAGTCCTCGATATCTCACATAAACCCCATAGACGTGCACGTAATATCTATGTATATATAGAGAGACATTAATACTTTAAAGTAACATTGCCTATAGATTCATGTAAAATTTGTAAAATATTTTTTGATAATAACAAAACCCGGCGTTGAGTTCCGCCACTCAACCCACAACGTCTTCGGGAAGGAAAGTATACTTACCACTAGGTTCTCTCCCTGATACGCAGAAAAAATTGTGAATCTGTTTTTTTATCTTTAAAATATTTCATTGCCTTCATACAAAAGTCATTTTCCTTTGTCATATTTTCACATGAATGAATTAAAAGAAGAAATTTACAAGCATAATGAGTTAATTAATTTATCACATGACATTTTCAAACAAAGATATGCAAAGGGTGAATAAATTATTATCCCTATATGTATAATATATTATAAAAATATAATGATTAAAAGTACATTATAAAATAAAGTAAATATATGCTTTTAATAAATTTCAAAATATATATGAATTCTATGTATAATTTATATATTTAATCCATTTACGCTAAAACAATATAGTTGGTTGTTTCTTGTACGACACAACTCTTTAATAATCGTGTACAGCTTCTTAACATACTGAAGTATCTTCATTGCGCTTTAATATCATAATAGCAAGGGCAGTAACTTTGCCCCATTATTTAACTTAGCAACAAAATGAAGCAAATATTTAATACTAAAGTTGAAAAGGTACGTAATGGATAGTTTCATTATAAAGGATGTCCCAAAATTAACGCAAGATTTGACTTTGCCGCCATTTGCTATTATATTCATTATTCATTTGCTATTAAAAGACTAAAATGGCATTTTCTATTTAATTCAAATCTTGCGTTAATTTTGGGTCACCCTATATTATTATACGTTTGCTTTGCATAGTTTCCTTTGATTTGTGACCAACACTTTAATGTCACTTTTAAGTAAAATTATACCAAATATAATTTTTTTTTCCATTGTATAAAGGTTATAATAACAAAATATTGTATTTTCTAACGTATTTCATTGTCCTCAAGCTAATAAATGCATACAGTTTATGTAGGAGATGCGGTTTATGTTTCTGAAAAAAGTGATAATAAGAGAAATTTTAGAAGATCATAAACATATACCTGTCCAATACTGTCAATGTTATTTATTTGCGTAAATAACCTAAAGTTCTAAGTTTCAATAGTATACGAGTATTACTGCTTTTTAGTAATTATATATTTTAATCTATTATATAAAAGATTTTCTTTTAGTAATTATAAACTCTTTGATTTTCGTGATTGTTACACATATTAAATGAAACTATTTTAGGTGGTAGGAGGTTCGTCCTCCGACTGGCTCGCGACCACTATCATGTCAAAGACGAACCGCCAAATATCTAATGATGTGTTCCGGTTTGATGGCATGTAAGCCAGATTTTCCCCTTTCCCACCCATCCTTTCCCCAAAATGTGGTGGTTCTGATAGTGGACTACTACATTGTCCCCCCTTCCATCAGTATCCTCTAGGTTGGCAACGCATCTACAACATCTCTGGTGTTGTAGATGTCTATGGGCGAAGGTAACCACTTACCATCAGGTGGTCCTTCTGCTCGTTTGCCGTCCGTTATCAATAAAAAAAAAAAAAAAAAAAACCGGATTAACGCTGTATATTTTAGTATTCGGAAATACATTTTTTGGAAACACGAAGTTTCGAACACTTTACTGTAGTCCGTGGTCATAGGTAGTCTATGTGCAATATACGCGATTAATCAGGTTAAAATAATTTCATTTAATTATGAACTATTTAAGTCATTACGGAGCTTTGACTTTCTTGTACAATAATAACGTCTGCTTTTAGTAGCCTTATAAAGTCGGTAGTTAATTTCCTGTGCTAGCACGACCGAACCGTTTAACGTCAAACCACGACTTTTTGTCCTGGCATGATACTTTGGCAGCTTAAATACGGATGAACTGATTTCTATATATAATAAGATATTAGTTAAGCAAGAGACCAGATAATAGATATAATTGTATATATTATTAGAAAATTTGTTGGTCCAATAATACTTTAAATTCACTAATTTGGGTGAATACTTATTACTTATTTGTCATATCTTCTTTTTTTTTTACTTCACGCTGTAACCCGCATATAGCAGAGTAGGCAGAGGGAACCAGAGAACCCAGTGTTAAGACACTCCATTCTCTTTCAACAATTCCGTTCCCCACCTTCCGCCGAAATGAGGCATTGCGTGTTGAGTGGCGGAACTCAACGCCGCGCTTTTGCCTTGTTACCAAACCCAAGAAATGAAAATACTAAATTTTACATTTCCTGGAGTGGGAATCGAACCCACAACCTGTCGCGTTTACAGTCGCACGCTTGTGCCTCTGCGCCACGACAGGCGTCATGTTTTCAACTACAACATTGCAAATATCACATAAAGCTACGAGATAATCGATTATGAAAGTTTATCTACCGACTAGCGTATCCATAAAAAACATAGCAACGTTAACTAACTTTATATTATGAATATTTTTAGAATTATATAGAAACATCAATATTGTGATAGTACAGTGAAATTAAATAAGGTGAAGATTAATGACATATACAAGTGTATATGTATACCATTACTATAGAAAAATTGTAACAAGCAAGAAAAGTATATTTATCCTAATATCTCTGCTTTTCTTTTAATTGTAAGGAAGAAAGATTACAGGTCAAATAAAATATATATCTTATAATAAATAATATAGAGCTATTTGTATGTAAGCACTTGCCGATGTATTTAAATAAAAGCTCTGTGTCGGATTTCACCATCTTATAGGAAATGCTTGTAAAAGTAACGTGGTAGAATCAGACTTACTAGGTTACCTACCTCGCTAAAATCCACTTGGTTTTAAACTTACACGCTTCAGTTTAACAAAAAAGTTTGAAATACGTATACGTCATGTACAGAACAATTTTATGTTTTGTCCCTCAGGCTCCCACGTCAAAGGAAACCATTGAAAATTCCCAGTGTTTGTTGTGCTCACGGCTTTTACACTAACAGCTCCGTCTCAGAACAAAAAACATTTATGATGCTTGACTTTCAAAGCAAGCAATCAAAAGCTGTTTTTATAAACAATTTATATTATTGATATGCTAGTATATTCTTCTTCTAATGACTTGTATTGGTGGTAAATTAAGCAGATTACAACTTTAACGCTTCCTTGACCACTTGAAGTAGAGTTGCACGAATACCGACAGACATAAACCAATTCGAGACATGCTTGTTTTGGTACATCATTACGGGACAATAAGTCAAGTCATTACGGGACAACCCATTGGACAATTATTGAATTGTTATGGCTAATCATATTAATTATTAACCATAGCAATTCAATAATTAAAAAAAATTTATAGACATGTAACATGTTTGCATACAAAAAGAGCTAAATGCAAATAGCGCAATTATTTTTTTTAGATGTGACATTGTAATGGTCCAAAAACATGACCCTTAATTAGGAACGTTTAAAATATTTCATACTGTTCCGTAATAACTTTCGTTTTTTGTACGGCGTGTACTATTATTATGTTACTCTAGGTCTAGTCTAGTCTAGTCTGTCTGACTGTAGGACGACTGTGGGTTCGGTCCTTACTGTTTCACGAATGTCTTTATATGACGGACTAAATAATACAAATATAAAATTAATTTCAATACGATATCGAAATTTAACTGCTACATTATACCAAACAAAATGTTTTTATAAGTTAATATTAGTTAGTTGGCTTCTAATGATCTCCATAATTGCTTGTCGGAAACTTGAAGGAGTCTCTAACTTAATTATGATCTTGTATGTTTTTAATATTTTTTCTTCAGTAGATACGGATAATACATAAAAAGAATACTTCTTATAAGCATTAAGGTTACTTTTTTACATTTCCTCAAAAATCCCTTTTCTGCTCACTACACTTTACATATACTTAAATATTATGCTCTGTGTTTTTTTTTTTTTTTTTTTATTGATAACGGACGGCAAACGAGCAGAAGGACCACCTGATGGTAAGTGGTTACCTGCGCCCATAGACATCTACAACACCAGAGATGTTGTAGATGCGTTGCCAACCTAGAGGATACTGATGGAAGGGGGGACAATGTAGTAGTCCACTATCAGAACCACCACATTTTGGGGAAAGGATGGGTGGGAAAGGGGAAAATCTGGCTTACATGCCATCGAACCGGAACACATCATTAGATATTTGGCGGTTCTTCTTTGACATGATAGTGGTCGCGAGCCAGTCGGAGGACGAACCTCCTACCACCTAACAAAGACAGTGTGACAGACACCGTTGATCATGCCGTAGTTTTTATAATAAAATAAGAGAAACGCTTATACATATATCAATATCAATATTTCCTTAAATAGGAATTGGTTCACCAGAAGGTACATAATTACATCGCATAATGGTTAACCAATACACGCACTAATTATACTGAGCAGTATTTGATACCAATGACTTGAGTCTACTTATATATAACAGAAACAGTTTATATAAAATTTAATTAGCTTATGAATACGAAAGAAAATATTGCAGAGTAAAAATTATATTAGGATAATATAGGCAGTCTGATATTATGGTTGGGACCCGCAGGGCTTCTTCCCTATTCTTATAAAGGATATTCAAAATTATGTAGATAGTACTTTTCAAGCTGTACGGTCGACCAAAGGCAATCTTGTTTCGCAAGCGTTGTATTCATTTTCCCTACACGAGGCCCTTTTTTGTTTTGACAAATGTGTTGATACTGTCCGCAATCGTGGTAAAGGATAAATTGAACTCGTTTTTTATAATATCTAGTTACGTAACGCTGCGCTTGCCGGTTTCATGTTTCACACATTTCAGTTATATGTACATTTATACAGCACTTACCTTTATTGAAAACGGGATCAGATGAAAACCGTTTATGGAATGACCGTTTGTAATATTTCATATTACGAAATATTTAAAATATTTACTTTAAAAATAAAAAAGAAATTAAAATTATTACTTGAATATAGAAATTATAGCCATCAATAATTTCAGTACTATGAAGAGAAATAAAAAAATATGTCACCACCTGACGGTACTAACACTTTAATGGCACCTCAAGATGAGTCGAATAGCAATAGTCGTAAAAATAGTTCATCACTTTGATAAGATACATTAAACAACACATATAAAACGACGGACAAATGGTGCAATGAATAAGCGTTAAAAACTTGTACAATAAATAATTAAAGTGCGATATTATCTTGTTAGGTGGTAGGAGGTTCGTCCTCCGACTGGGTCGCGACCACTATCATGTCAAAGACGAACCGCCAAATATCTAATGATGTGTTCCGGTTCGATGGCATGTAAGCCAGATTTTCCCCTTTCCCACCCATCCTTTCCCCAAAATGTGGTGGTTCTGATAGTGGACTACTACATTGTCCCCCTTTCCATCAGTATCCTCTAGGTTGGCAACGCATCTACAA
>JAKGSA010001145.1:10263-47204 GCA_033558755.1 Philaethria dido | reverse complement strand
AAAAAAAAAAATATATTATGTTACTCATATGAAGGGTAGAAGAGAAAAATAAATTAGTTAAAGTAATAACTAATCGCATCGTTTTAATCCTATACATTATGGTAATTTTGAATGCACAAGTAGTAATATTTGCCGCAATTGCGCAGTAGAGTAATACATATATTTGCTCTAAAAGCTCTATTATGTTTTATCAAATACAAATCATTTATGCAATACGTACTTGTTTGGCTAACACGGAGTGAAATATACAATTCTACCATCCAACAATGAATTGATAAATATCAAGAAATGAAAAAATATTTAAAGAAAGATTGTTTCAACGTTTATTTTAGTTCTTGGTAAATATTACTCAGCGAATCTTAAGCAAATATTATGTACATATTTTCATTATCAGTGATTCGTTTTATCAGACTTAAGAACTAAAGCAATTCTTTGCGAATACTGATCGGAAACTGACACAATTGTTTCAAAGAAAACACAAGAACGAATCTCGTTCCTTCGGTTCGATAATATTTATTCAAAAAATGAGAATATAAATGGAAATTCTTACATTTACAAATTACTCGTTTCATTATTCATTTTCACGGAGGACGTGAAACGACGTACTTATCAAATTTATATTACTATCCCTTTTCAATGGTTAATATCAATCTGAGGTTTAAAAATTGTTATATTTTTTTGGTTTTGTACGTTTAAATTGAAGTACGTTTGATGATATGATACTGAAATAATACTGAAGAATAATTTCACGTTAAAATTACGAAGCTTCAGGGCATTGTATTGTCCGAATTTTTCAATGACTTTTTATAAAAGGAAGAGAAATATAAATCATAATATATTTTTACAGAATATATGAGAGTACTTTTTATGTAAAGCGCATGACAGTTATACACTATGCTGACGTATTTTGTTGATATTAGATTGCATCTGGCTAAACCCGTTAGTTGTAGGTTAAATTTGATTACAAATCGATTCTCATTTATTAAATATTTTACTAACTATATGCCACAATTTTCGATCCTGCAACTCAATCTGGCGAAAACCTATAGCCATTAAAAAGCGAAAGATAAGGCAGACGTCAATCTCGTCAACATAAATATAATTAATATTGTAAATACATGTTAAATATTTTTTAATACAATTTTAATTGAAAATAACATTTGTTTATTAATTATTATTATAGCAACCACAACAAGTAATTTTAATTCTACATTAAATAATGGTCTAGATTTATGTTTCATTTTACATTTGGCAATCTTTGCATCCTTACTAATATTATAAATGCGAAAGTAACTCTGTCTGTCTGTCTGTTACGCTTTCACGCCTAAGCCACTGAACCGATTTTGATAAAATTCAGTATGAAGGTAGAACTGAACTTGGGAAAGGACATAGGATACTTTTTATTTATTTTATTTATTTAATACTTTATTACACCAACAAAAATATAAATACACAATGAAATTAAACAAAGACAAGAAGAGAAAACAGTTTAGTGTAAAGGCGGCCTTATCACCACAGGTGATCTCTTCCAGGCAACCCCACTAAAAGTTAGAACACAATACAAAAAGATATGGGTTGGTGTACAAATGATTAATATATTTACTTAGAATAATAAACTTACTTAAACTTTACAACCTAAGAATTAAATGCAAGTTTACATAAATAACTATATGAATATATAATTATAAATATATAATTATAATAAATAATTATGAAAATAACAATAAACTTACATAGACAATATATTTTAAAAATGTATACTTTTATATATTTCATTCTCGAAAAAAAATTGACAAATAGTCTAGACCTTGGAAAAGACTATAGGCTACTTTTTACCACGTCGCCCGATATAACCATGAAAAATTCCACGCGGGCGAAGCCCCGAGCGGAAAGCTAGTATAATATAAATGATCAACTCAATTTAATACGTTTTTGACAAATTGAACATGTCTAAAAATTTACATTGGTAAATATTATAACCAATGGATAACAAAATTTAAAAGGATCTACAAACATATTTGCAATGTACTCCAATTACAACCAGCTCGCACGCTGAAGACTAGAGTACCGTTCTGCATAAGGATGACACGTTACTCCATGTTTAACCAATATAGAAGTACTGCAATAAACGTAATAAAGTAAATCGTAACACGAGTATATCTCACATTATCTTTGAATCAATTACTGATCTTTTTATTTTGTAATATCTAAATGTATAATAATATATGTTTCCATAGGTATATATTCTAATATTCAGCCTATAATTTCTACTGTAAATATAACATTTTTTAAGCATTTTCGTTTAACCTAGCGAGTTCATATCACAAACAATAGTTCAGTTATTGTCAGAATACTTGTATCTTAAATATATAAATTTATAAATTCATCACATAGGTTACAAAATAACCAATATGCTATTAAGCAAATACGTTCATGTTATAGATTAAAAATTGCAAGAATCCCATGAATTTATCTCTTAGTTCGGAACAAGTGACGCAAAATTTTTCTTAGAGCGTAGTGCTTAGAACGTAATTTATGTGCATTGAGGTGGAGTGAAAGATGAGGGAAGCTCGTTTAATTTGTACGCTGAGAAATAAATGTTAAGAAAATTCTGCTAATTAACGTATGCTTGTCGTCTCAAATGACCCGAATACTTTTATAAATATCAGTAATTGCACAATCGATCTATAATTACTTAATCATTCAAGCCTTCTATTACATTCGTACAAAAAATAGTTTAACATAAAAAAATAATCTGATATATCCCATGTAGATAATAATATGTATCGTTTATAAAACAAGCGCAGAGAATATGGTTATGAAATATTGATATTCATTTAAAAAGTGTAGGTTACTATATGTGATAATAAGCTTGCAGTTCTTTAACGTAAAATATAGAAGGCCACTAAATTGACTCTATTAATAAGCATATAGCTTTAAGTAAATATTCAATACATTTCATAATCAATATTCGACTTTAAAAGTTGATAAAAAAATGATAAAAAAAGATTATTTAAAACACTCGAAACCGACAACATAATAAATGTGCAGAGGACGGCCTGTTTTAACATTTCTCCCTGCCTACCTCGCTACATATAGGTATATGTGCGAAATGATGCGTGGAGCTCAAAAAATACAAATGTGGAACATATGCATACATTTAAACAATTACAATTATATTAAAATGTAAACTTATCAGGATTTTATTTAACTGGGGAACGGAAATTTTAATAGAATAGAGTGTCTGAACACTCGGTTGTCAGGTTCCCTCTGCTTACCCTGCTATGTGCGGATATAGCGTTAAGCAAAAAAGAAAAAATAAAATTATATCAATGTACTCTACTGTTATTCACTGAGAGGCTGGAAAAAATGTACAGCCGAAAGTACTGGGTGGAGGAAGTTAAAATTTGACAAATATATTGCTTGGTGTAAGGGAGCACTAAGAGAAAACTTTCTAACATTCTCACAAAATCTCACTCGAAACCACGGAAATTGAAAATAGAATTAGTCATAAAGTCATAAAGTCTACGCAAACGAATTTGCGAGCATAAACTTATAAATAATTATTTACAAAAAATGATTCGTAAAATTTACCAATATGACAAGGTACGTTACAAATCTATATATTAATAAGTGAAAAAACTTTGTACCTCTTTTTGCGAAAATTACGCGGACGGAGGAAATGAATTTTGGCACACTTATAATAGTAGTTAATATAGAGAAGGAGTGCAGAATGATAATAGTTTTTAAAAATAATTCATAAAAAGTATATTAAATTAGTAAAATAAATGTTACACATACTACCATAATGTCATCCATATTTATATAAAGTGACAAGTACTAAAGACAACGCGTTGTTAACGCATCAACGCGGACACTAGTAGTGATAAGTATGAAAGTAAAACATTATAAAGCGGGTTTGTTTTGTAAATCAAATAAAACAATAGCTCGTAGTAAGCACAAATAGAAAGCTCACATTATCATCTGCAGTTTATGCCTCTGGTTTACATCAGCTTAAAATATAAGCTGAAATTTGAAATTATAAGTATTCACCATATTTATACGGAAAGAATGTTTTTTTTTATTATATATATATATATATATTTCTTTTATTTTAATAATAATAATTATAACATTTATTATTTATGTATGCCTCAATGCCTCAATTCGGCGAAAAGTGGGGAACGGAATTGTTGTAAGAGAACGGAGTGTCTTAACACTAGGTTCTCAGGTTCTCTCTGCCTACCCTGCTATATGCGGGATACAGCGTGAAGTTAAAAAAAAATATTTATTCGCATCAGTGAAGTAAATGTTTATTTTTTCAGTAAGCATCACATATTAGTAGACTTAGGAAAAGTGACTAAAAAAGATGTATATTTTTTTATTACAAGTATGAATATCCTAAAAAATGTACATAAGCATCGAAAACCCATATTCCAGAAAACAATTTATAATGCAAAGTATATAATAATATATATTTATATCCTACGATTTATAATAAATATTCTACTCGTACTTATTTATTGGATTTCTTTTTAAAAATCCTTATCCCCAGCAATCATTCTCATTTAACAAGCAAAACAAATGTTGATAAAAATCTTTAATAAAGCTAACAACAGTAAATTAATTTAGATTTACAAGAACAGGAAAATTTTCAATTACAATGATATGCACGTAGCAACCGTTAAGAACTGCCTCTGTAAAGGATCTAGAAAAATATTCTCAAGCAGGAAACAATACAGTCGTTATACAGCTTGAGTATACTTTTGTTCTTAAAACTAGAGCCTCATTAGGAAAAAAGCAATATGTTGAATGTTATTTCATTTTTTATTTCTTATGACAAGGTAAAAAATCTTACATTATTCTTCCCTCATTATAGGTAAAGGGGAAGGGGAGGTAGCCCCGGACACTTAAATGAAACGCAAATAAAAATAAAAATACAGGATATTTATTTTTATATTTCTGTGTTATTTTATATTTAATATTAAATTAGGAATTTCTTTATTTATATTAATCAAACTTTGAACTATTATATTTTTTTAAGAAAATATACTGTTTATAATAAGGTCTAGTTTTTTGCCGTCAAAAAAATAGCGGGTAGCCCCGGACACTTTATTCAATGATAGCCCAACCGCTTTTTGGCCTTGCAAACATCACGTTAAACAAATATTCGAGGAACACAGTCTTCACAGGCACAGTCTTAGCATTCCAGACAAGGCAATTAGAGATTCATCATATATTTCTTCGCGAACAATCCATTCAGTTTCTTTTTCTCTAAGAAAAATTTTGGATATTGGTCATATGGTTTTAAAACCTTTTTAGCTCCGTCATGTTGTTGTATTTCTATTTGATCTTTTTTATTGCTATTATTCTGTTTTTCCTTCACTTTTTTATATAGTGAAGATGTTATTATCTTGCTTTCTTGAACTTTCGCGGCCGCGTTAATCGTGGAGTAAGCTTGGATGTACATCATATCTCTCTTCTACTCGTCTCACTGAATAATTGCATTTAACCGTACTAATTTTGCTAGTAAATGTTTCTATTACTTGATTTTCTTCTTATTTTGCTCTTTCACTGGTCCTCCTCATGCAGTTCGAAGAAGAGTAAGAACCGTGTTAGGGGTACCCGATATCACAGTGTCTAGGGCTTCCCGCTCGTTATCATACAACATTTTTAAACACAGCACTCCAAATGTACAAGAATTATTATAAATACCATTATAATCCTTAACTCCTGTCGTGGCGCAGAGGCACAAGTGTGCGACTGTAAACGCGACAGGTTGTGGGTTCGATTCCCAGTCCAGGAAATGTAAAATTTAGTATTTTCATTTCTTGGGTTTGGTAACAAGGCAAAGCGCGGCGTTGAGCTCCGCCACTCAATACATAATGCCTCAATTTGGTGGAAAGTGGGGAACGGAAATGTTGAAAGAGAATGGAGTGTCTTTACACTAGGTTCTCTGGTTCCCTCTGCCTACTCCGCTATATGCGGGATACAGCGTGAAGTTAAAACATAATTCTTAGATATATAAAATTTGCTAAAACCCTGAATAGCAGGCAAGTATAAAAAATTACTTATTGTACTTAATAATCACCGATGAAATTTGACAGGACCGATGAATTTTTTTAGACGAAAATAAAACATTTTCCCACGGCTAATTTAGCCAGCGTCTGCACCGCGATCAAACTACATTTTTTTCTACTCTAGAAAACCTATTTTTACAATAACTCTTTGTCCTAAGTAATTAGCTTAGTTTCTTAGAAATTTAAGTGTCCGGGGCTCCCCGCCGTCCGGGACTACCTGCCTTTCCCCTACTATATCCATACATAAGTACTGGGTGGTGCATTTCAACTCACACTTCGCAGAATACTTTTATTAATATTTATAATTTACTTATTTAATTGTTTTAAAGTTAATAATTTATATAAATTGAAATTGTTGTTCAGCAAATAAAGATTTTTATTATTACTATAAATATAATCACGGCGGTGAGTTCCGCCACTCAAGGCCCAATGGTCCGAATAGGGGGAGAAAGTGAAGAACAGAGTGTCTCAACACTAAACCTAGTGTTAGAGAGTTGAGAACCCTCTAAGGCTACCCTATTGCTACTCATATGCGGCAAAAAAACGTGAAGCTCTACAAATGTATAAATAACATTTATTATTATACATTCACTATATCGGGATTTGATACCATAATCATTGCAGTCTCAACTGACAATGAGACACCAATGGCGACAATAATGAGCATTGATAAATTTATTTTTATTAACTTAACCCTAGAAACAATCAATCTGTTAGCATTCATATAAACTGTTGGTAAAAATTATTTCAAATGAGGGAATGTACTCACACGTGATAATTATTGATTGATTCATTATTTGAAACGGAACGTTGCCGTTGTAGATATGTCGTTTTTTTACGCACGGGGTCGGTAGAAAATATTATAAAATATTAGTTTCCTTTCTTTTCCATAATATTCCCTTTTTATTAATAATATCTTAACATATAGAAAAACATTTTAATAAACGCTTTTTATAATAGATGAGTCACAGGGGCAGTCATCTACATAAAGATAATAATTTCCATAGCTGCCGCCGTTCCAGCCATAATTATATTAGCGTCTATAAAATAGTTTGACTCATACACGTTCCACGCATATCATCAATAAATTATACGTACTTAGTCCACTTTATGCTCCAAGCTTTAGATCGCTACCTCGAAGAATTAGACAGATATCAGCACTGTTACGCAACTATTAGTCAAATGCCATACATACATTTATGCTCGTCATTAATTAGTGGTTTTGTTTGCTACTTTCAGTCTTAGCAGGAAATCTTTTAATTGGATTGTAATATTACATAATAAAATAGTTCTGTAAATCTATAACTACCCGGTACTACTGTGGTAGGTATATTAAAAAAAAACTTTAGAAATATATGTGGATTGTGGGTACTCTCATATAGTATAATTTTCCAAATGACTTTAAATGTATATTATATAACATTATTTTATCATTTTCAAATATTCTTACCTTTACATACACATCCATAGAATCGAACACCAAGTCGAGTAAGATCACTGAAACAGTTTATCAGTCCATGTCCATTCAAACGGTACGCACTTAACTGAAAGTTTATGCAGTCGGCGCGGGCGTTAAGTCGCGGGCGGGCGAGCGAGTGGATATGCCGCGCGCCACCCGAGTAGTGGCGGGTACGGCCACAGGCGGCTAGGCGGGGGATGTATCGAACGCATGCGTTTTTCATCCGCGCCCGGTCTGGCTGACGTCACTCGCGATCCGACGGGAGCAAGTTAGACCTCGGCCTCGATATCCTCGCATGCTCTAACCCCAAATTAACAGATCTTGTCTATTTTATACATATCTTGTTCTATGGAATACAATATATACTTTAAATTATATATTAATAGTTTTGATTCAATATTATTTAAAATAAGGAGATATCATATGAATATCTCCTTATGGAGACTTACGTATGGAGGATACGAGGCACAAAAAGGTATGTTTAGAATTCTCTACTGAAATGCAATACTTAGAAAATCTTAATTAAAATCTCTTATCTATTCAGAAAATTTCATGATTTCATTATAACTGAAACTTCTACTATTTATAATGAATTACAATTGTTTGAATGCAGCTCATCATTTCACACAAATTTCAATAAAATTTAATACTAATTATTTTTTAATATTTTTCATCTGTTTTCCTTTCTACATTGTATATTTGAAATAAAGCACAAAAATTTCCAAATTGGTACATCATTACCAATAATCGTTTATTGCTGCCGATGTCGTTTCTTTCTATTTAAATGTGGCAATCTATTCCAATTCTCGTACTCAAATTTTCTTAAACCAAATCCAAATGTCACAATAAACTTCGTCTTACTTATCATCATGACACTAACATTACTAAAACAACAAAAGTTGTTCACTGAACTTATTCAAACCTCGCTCTTGCAGTCCCCGGAGAGAAAGGAGTTCTCCAACTACTTAAGAACACGAGTTTTTGTCAAGAAATTGGAACTTAGCGCAGACATTACGTGAAATATGTACTTTTCAAAATATGACAAAAGTACGTGACAGGTATAATAATATGTAAAATGTGTGTGAACATAGCAATTAAATTAAACAAATTACATTTATTTGAAATCTGAAAATAATTAATATAAAATAATAATTTTGACTATGGATTTGCGTATTTCGTAATATTTGTTATTGTTTAATTTTATTCATATCATTCAGCAAACAAATATAATAAGCAAATGTTTTGAACCCTTATCAAGAGCATGTCATTTTATTTTCAATTATAATAAAAGAGAAATGTAAGAAAAATGGTAGCGTGCGTTACATTCACTAACTAGGAAAATACATATTTGTCCATTGTCGTATGACTTTAAAATTTCAACATATTATGGAGCACGTTTAATATTAAGGTTGATATTAGGGTAAGTAAACGTAACGAATATAAATAGAAATACAAACATTCGATTTTTAGCATCCATTCCGTAACAGAATAGATATCATTAGCACCATCTGTACAAAAGATTATCTCTTTCTCCAGTTCCAGACTGTGGGTAGTTAAAAAACAAAATCTGTATTGTAAGCTGTGGTTAGGATATTTTTGCAACCGATATATCTCGAAAACAGTGAGAATAGAGAGAGTGATTGGGTTCTATCTGGCTGGCGTATAACACAGTTTTTGACGATTTAAAATGTATGAATACATTCATCTAAACCACTAGCCCTGTCTACGCGTAAATTATAGATTTACTGCAGTTCTTCTTTGCTATAAACTTTAACCATGCCAAATTTCATACTCCTCCGTCTGCATAATTTTCGTAAAACCAGGTCAATTTTTTCTCTACATGCTGCGTTTGTTAGAAAGAAAGACTATTTCCAGACTCTTACATGACAAAAGAAATTACATCAATTTTCAAATAAAATAGTGATCAAAGACATCCTTACTGTATACAATATATAAAACCTAATAAGCCTAATGTAGCTTTAGATGTTCCCACATTTATTTAACCCAATATATTTTTGCGTTCACAGGTATTCAATTTGCGCCTGTTTAAAGTTGCATGTGGTGAGACGTGAGGGAGCACCTCAAAATCCATTTGCGTTGATGATATTAATTTGTTTCTATATTTTTCAACAGTTTCGAGTTTTTTTTTTTAACATAAATAATGCTTAAGCATTTGAAGTATATTGTGAAGGAAGCAAATGTATTATATCACAATGAACATAATGATTTTGATTTTACTATTGTAAGCTTCTAGTTGTCGCTCGCAACTTCTTAACCGTAGACTATATGACTCTTAAATATTTTTCTTTTCTCAATTTCTTAAACACTTTGGAAAATCTTCTCTTAGGGCTCTACAAGAAACATACATGAACCATACGGGTGACATAAAATGCCTAAATATAAACAAAATAAATACAATCTCTTCGTGGACCTTATATATCTTCTCTTAACCGACAACGATATGACCACGATATACGTGGTCATATCATAAAATCATCTCATTTCATGATGCGACCAATGACCAATATTTGATAGATATAGTCAGTAAAATAACAAATTATTAAACTTTTAAATTTGTTACTAACAACCTTCATGACGACATACAAGAAAGCTCTCCTCACTTTTCTATCGATAATTACAGTAATTATTTTACGTTTTGTTCAAATCAAATAGCCAATAGCAAATTAAAAATATATTTTCGTGAGAATTGACAAATATTTATTAAGATATAAAAAATTGTATGAATCGACAGTACCTTTATATATAAATATTTATATATAATTTATTCGTAGACGTAAGAAGATTATGCTCTCATTCTTCAGCTCTAAAAACATAAACTTCCAAAGTAACCACTAACAAAGTAACATCGTAACTCCAAAGTAACATCGCGACCACTATCATGTCAAAGACGAACCGCCAAATATCTTATGATGTGCTCCGGTTCGATGGCATGTAAGCCAGGTTTTCCCCTCTCCCACCTATCCTTTCCCCAAAATGTGGTGGTTCCGATAGCGGACTACTACATTGTCCTCCCCTTCCATCTATATCCTCTAGGTTGGCAACGCATACAACATCTCTGGTGTTGTAGAGGTTCATGGGCGAAGGTAACCACTTACCATCAGGTGGTCCTTCTGCTCGTTTGCCATCCTTTATCCATAAAAAAAAAAAAAAAGTAACAAATTAAAAGTTCTGTTTTAATTCGTTACTTTTATAGTATATCTGCAAAACATTTTGTTTGGAACCTTCTGCAAGAAACATCTTACAATAGTGCAATTAAATATTTAACAGCATTCGTACACAAATGTGGTTATTTTGGTAGCTTAACGCGTTGACATTGTATTCAGAATCGAAATGACGGTTAACCAAACCACAGAATTTGCAAATGACTAGTCTTTTTTATAGCTGATTTTAAATTTTTAGTTTGATAGAAATATGAATTAATAATAGTAAAGATCTTTCTACTAAAGATTTTTTGTAAGCCGTAATTGAATATTATCCCTACTAACATTAAAAATGTGAGTGCGAGTTTGTTTGTTACGCTTTCACGCCAAAACTACTTAACCGAATATCATTAAACTTTGTACTCATATTCTTTGGGGTATTTACGAGGACAGACTATTTGAAACAATCATGTCTGCCAAAATATATACTTTTTATTACAAAATATATATTTTTGCAGACACGATGATATACGCACTATACACTATAACATGGAGTCAACTGCCATTGACAACGCAGGCGAATCCTCGGGTAACAGCTAGTATTATATAAATCGGTAAATTTAAATTACATACGAATTTTGTACCTATATTAAAACACAATCACTATTACAAGTAAATTGTAGATTTTGAACACTATTTATTGAAAATCAACTATTTAGTTTTTGTAAAATCTTACGGTTTTTATAAGTTCATTGGACGCTGAAAACGTCTAGGTCATAGAAATAAATCTATTAAAACGGCTTATAAATATTGGAGCCGTTAAAGGCAATAATTGTAACGGTATAACAGGCCATTGTCACCAAATATGTATGTAGTAAAGTAACTTTGTGAAAAATCCATTTTGAAAGAATTTAATATAAAATTCTTTCATCAAACTTGCTTCCAAAGATGATCGATCACTCACACTCGCTTCACTGAACTTTTACTTTCCGCTTCATAAAATGATATTGTATGTCGTAACACATTTTACAAGATTTTACGTAATTTTTTACGTATAATGTATGTATAATACTACATATAGATCGCCGAGTATATATCTATATGAATCTGAGTACACAGATATCAATAAAATACATTTAATTTTGATATAAATAATTATTTTTTGGGAAAAAGTAATTAATATTTATATACATACTCTCCCACAAAAAATATAAAGTAAAGCTAAACTTCATTTTATTAAATTCCAATTAAATCTGTGCTCCATATTACATCTCCAGCAAAGAAAAAATGTGAATATAAATTTTCCTCCGCCGACAGATAAGTAATGTTATAACTTTTAACAATCTAGTTTTTCCCGTACTCGTTCTCTGTCATGTTTCATTTAAAACGAACAAAAAAGTATTTACATCATCTAGATGAGAATTTAGAAAAGCAGAGCTTACTTAAATGTATTATTAATATGTATTTCAAACACAATATTTAAGTAATTAAGTTACGACATGACCAAAATCTTTGTTAGAACCTAAGAACAGACAGCTCAATTAAACTGATTTTATTGTTTGTCAGATTTCGAATATTTTTTTTATTGTTTGTAAAACTGTAAGAATTTTTATTTTACTGTTTTTATAAGCAGAGTATCTGTAATACTACATTGTTAAATAGTATGTTGGTACCCACGATACAGGATTACCTTGTGTGGGACCATCAGTAGTAAGTATCAAAAAAAATTGTGTAATCTCCTTTTGTTAATAAATATTTTTATTTTTATTTATTTTATTATTTATAATATTTTCAAATTCCTTCTCTCTGCCTAACCTGCATAAGTCGGGATGCAGCGTGAACCTAAATTTTTATTTTTCAAATTTGAATTTGTGTTGGCTAGGCCTACTGTTTGCCTACATTGGAAAATATTGAACTCATGAAACTCATGAAATGAAAAATCCAAAGTTTTAGTCTACAAGAGCGTCTTTGGACTTTTACATATTTTACTTTATGACTGCATATTTATATATATTTTTTTATTAACCTTCTTGTGAACTTTACAATATTATCATTTTTAAATAACACATTTGGCATTTTATCACATCTACGAGTATGATAGCACTTAAAATAATATTTAACAAAATAAACGACATCTTTTAGCAAAACGTAATGCACTCACAATAGAATGGCAAAGACAAAAAATGACGATGATAATAATACCTTTCATAAGACAATGTCGTAGTATAAGGAGCTCACAATAGATGGCGCTATTTGGAAATAAGCTTTTGATTGAAATAAATATAAGAAAAAGAACTTATCCATTTTTAGAATGACAATCTTCTCTTTTGTCATAATGCTATAAACAAAAGCATATCATAAACACACACCTATTTTGTATTTTCCGTCCATCGAAATAAGTTCATGATATTGCTTATATATAAGTAATCAAATTATAAAATATTCTATGACCATATTCTCACTTAAGTCCACGAATTCAGTAAAGTTTTCTCCTGTAATTGGCCAGTTTTTGATATCAAATTGTAGGTCAACAAACCCGACTCGAAATGATCAAGAATTTATTATTAAGTGTCTATTCCCATATGATTAAGAAAAGATAAACATAAATCAATAAAACCCATGTTATTTCCATATTGAATGTATCGGATTAGTTTTTAATGCAAGTGAAATTACGGTGGAAGGAATCGAAGAGTCCACGTCGTACCAACTAAAGGAGCTTCCCTTTTCCGCATAAGAGCGTAATCAGAAAAAACCTAGTATCAAGGCCTTTTGTTTGGTACTTTCACCGTTGGCTATACTGTTAGTTAATAAGATGAGATTTGAATCTATAACTTTTTTCTCATACATCAACTACTTTGTGTATAGATTCTAGACTACTTGTATACTTTAAATAAAAATCTTGTTCCACTTGTACATTATTATTATGACAGAATAATCACACGAACGTTGCTAAGCAACATTAAATATATTCAGTCAATCTAAATAACAATAAAAAAG
This sequence comes from Philaethria dido, assembly GCA_033558755.1. NCBI lineage: Eukaryota > Metazoa > Arthropoda > Insecta > Lepidoptera > Nymphalidae > Philaethria > Philaethria dido. The sequence goes on along the minus strand of JAKGSA010001145.1, from coordinate 33,507 downwards.
TTATACAAAGAACACGGGAAATTGACAAAAAAAATACTGTTTTCTAATTTATACCTAGCTGTTGCAATTATAAATGTTGCAAATGTACATTATCTAATTTATTTACCTGTAATAGTGGTGAAGCCCACAGAGCCGTTAACAAGTCTAATACCCCTATTTTGAAGTAGAGTCGAGCATTAAAACACTCCTGCAGTCTCTACGGCCATCGTGGTCTCGCTCTGTGGAATACCGACACTGCTCCATCGTCATTGTCTCCTTATCACCTGTATCGATCACTATATAGTCCACCGATGAACAGTTCCTTAAGAATTATATTATTGTTTCATGAACTGTACCTACTACATCATTATGAAATTACCCAATATTTATTAATATTCCACTGAAAATCTGCAATAATTGTAAATTTGCATACCGAGTCTTCCCAACAAAAATAAACGTTGTAAAATAATAACTCGACAGGCTTCGTCTTACAGGGAAGTTTTTTTTTAAATTTATACGCTTCATTTATACGCTTCATTTATACGCTTCAATGATCTAAATAGGAGTTTCTATATTCTCCTGTCCGTTATACACTTTGAAATACATCTTTATTATATCCGTATAAGATGTTAATGTTCCATTTTTAACATTAAATTCGTTTAATTTTTTGTTTGAATATTTAACCATTATCGATTTTCTAGAATACTAAAACAATGACGACATATAACATTTTGCAAGTGATTTCCAAACGCTGAATTTCAACGACATATTGATGTAGTAGAAAAACATCCAATCATATCATCATAAACGATGCTTAAGGATTCGATGCTTCTAAAATTAGCGGAAAGTGGATTCTTTTATGTTTTAACATAACTAAGCCGCTAAATGCGGTAAATGCGTGAAAGTGAAATAAAATTTATATAACATATTAGATATATTATGTCCGCTTATTCTAATATTGTCAAAATACCCACATTAATGAAAGGTCAACCAATCAGGTAAAGCTATAAATATAAAAATAACATTGTTTTATAATTCATTTACTAGTTTACATACGACACTGGCATTTCGCTTGTAACCGGAGACCGGTCAACTTGAGACCCGTCAAATATTATGTATCAAGGTCGGCTTGGATTGAGTTTCTTTTATTTTTTTAACTTGATAGCGCCCATATTTTTATTGTAGGTGTTTTATCGTTATATACTAATAATAAAATTAATATCAAGGTTTCTACCATACGAGTGGGTAAAAGTTAACTTGAGGCCATCCGAAAGTAATTATGAAGTTGAATAGTTTTGTAGTTCTTTTGAAGTGAATTTAATGCAAATGACATAGTTTTCACTTCACACTTGACAGAAAACTAGCTTCTGCAGCTGTTTCTACTCGCGTGTTGAAAAAAAAAATGTTATAAACTGTAGATGTTATGTTATTGTTATCTATAAATTACGACGAATTATAAGACGAACCGCCAAATATCTTATGATGTGTTCCGGTTCGATGGCATGTAAGTCAGGTTTTCCCCTTTCCTACCCATCCTTTCCCCAAAATGTGGTGGTTCCGATAGCGGACTACTACATTATCCCCCCTTTCCATCTGTATCCTCTAGGTTGGCAACTCATCTAGTACATCTCTTGTTTTGTAGATGTTCATGGGCGAAGGTAACCACTTACCATCAGGCGGTCCTTCTGCTCGTTTGCCATACGGTATCCATAAAAAAAAAAAAAACACATACTTTAAAGTTACATTTAATCTGTTCAGTGGTTTTAGCGTGAATCAGTAACAAAGATTTATCCATCCTCACAAATTTTTGTAATTATAATATTAGTAGGATAAAAAAGAGTAAGGCTTGTGATAAAAACTTAATATAAAGTTTGACAAGTATTATTCTTGTCGTCTACATAAAATTATACAAAGAATTAAAGCGAATTTCAATTTTTTTTTTTTGTAACTTCACGCTGTATCCCGCATACAGCGGGGTAGGCAGAGGGAACCAGAGAATCTAGTGTTAAGACACTCCATTCTCTTTCAACATTTCCGTTCCCCACTTTCCGCCAAATTGAGGCATTGCGTGTTAAGTGGCGGAACTCAACGCCTATCATCTATATATTCAATTATTTAAAATGACAAAAGTGTTTATTTATTATTTATTTATTTATTTTATTCTTTATTACACCAACAACAATTATAACAAAAGCAAAAAGAAAAACAAAAGAAGTAAGTAAAATTTTGGTGTAAAGGCGGCCTTATCACCACAGGTGATCTCTTCCAGGCAACCCCTACCATGGAAAAGAAAATAATGTGTTAGTGTTATGTAGACATGATTATGTTTTATTCCATTATTGGCGAATTTCATGATAATACAATCCTATGATGTTTATGATTCCGTTCTCCTCTTTGCACATCACTAAAATGTTCGTGTTGAGTATTTATTACTTTGTGTGACTAAAAGGGAAAGTTCTATGTAATTTGAATGTAATGTAAAACTATAATACACAGTTCTAAGTTGAACGCTCAATGCATGAATGTCCGTCACGCAGTGTTCAGCTTACATACCCATACAAATAACGTAGATATATGATATAAAACAAAGATCAAAAAGGTAGGTAGGTGCGCCTGTCGTGGTGCAGAGGCACAAGATTGCGATTGTAAACGCGACAGGCTGTGGGTTCAATTCCCACTCCAGGAAATGTAAAAGTTTCGTATTTTCATTTACTGGGATAGATAACAAGGCATAGCGCTTTTTTGAGTTCCGCCACTCAGCACACAATGCCACAATTCGGCGGAAAGTGGGGAACGGAGTGTCTTAACACTAGGTGCTCAGGTTTCCTCTGCCTACCCTGCTGTATGCGGGATACTGCGTGAAGCTAAAAAAAATAATTCAATATATTATAATGATATGTGAAAGTATATAAAATATATTAAATATTTATATCAATTAATATTTGGTATTTTCAATTCCTCGCTCTGGTAGCAAAGCAAAACGCGGCATTGAGTTCCGCCACTCAGCACGCAATGCCTCAATTCGGCGGAAAGTGGTGAACGGAAATGTTAAAAGAGAGCAGTGTCTTTACACTAGGTTATCTGGTTCCCAGAACATATAGGAAGTAACTAATTGATATATGTACCTAGTTATAGTACATATGCAATTTAAATACAGAACTCAAACATTACACCGCTCTTTTTGTCTTATAGAGTTTCATAGGTATATATTCCCATTGATGTACTTACTGATTACCTATATATTAATACGTCAAGCAAAAACTTTGTCCCCTTTTTACAAAAAATACGCGGACGGAGCAACACGAAAGTTGGCGCAACATTAGCTGTCACAATATAGCGATGGAGTGCAAAATAATATTATAATTTTAAAATAATACTTAACAATAATAAGCCTTTTTATTTTCACATATCTCTTCTTACAGTTACTGTTAGTAGTGTTAGTAAAAAAATTTTTTTCAAAATTTTCTAATTTTCAAAATTTTTTCTGTACTTACTATGTACAGAAAACATTTTGAAAATAAAATAATAAAAATATTAGTATGTTAGTTATTACTTGAATTTTTGAGATATGGATCCCATTTTCTCGGGTAAAGGCCTCCTCCATTTCGCTCCATAGCTGTCTATTTTTCATTGGAAAATAATACTAAAAATATACTTAATTAATAAAATGAATGTAACACACACGACCATGGTTCGACATCCATGTTTATTTAAGGTTCCATTTACATTGCAAGGCAACGCGTTGTTAACGCGTCTACGGGGACCCTAGTATATTTTATATTTCTTATATTTTTATGCACTCGGTTTCCGTTCCTTACTGTTTATAAAAACAAACGTTTTATAATTTCTATGAAGATTTTTTTTTAGCCATCTTAAATACTCGTATACTTAACAACATAGACAAATAACCTTGAAAATTGATAAATTCAATTGAATCTTAATGGATTTCACGTGGATTGTCACGTGCAAAAGTTAATTTAAAGTAGGCAGTATGAAAAATCTTCAAATTTAGAATCGTGACCTTAAAAATAAAAATAATATTGAAAGAAAATAATTTATTTTAATAATGAAATAATATGAATACCTACTCATCCCAAGTAAAACAGAAATATAGAGGCAAAATACATAAAACCCAAGTATTTTGCACTTAGTTCCAGTACCACTTGTGTTCTTTTTTTATATGTATTTAGAAGTGGAGTAGCGTCGCGTGCGCGGGCAAAACGAACGAGGTCTCAAGCTGCCTAGAACAGCAAGTATCGTAAGTAAAAGTAACTTTTAACAATACCTTGGCGGCGCCTGCGCGCTGCGTACGTCAGTTTTGCCAACTTCTACCGCGGGGCAGTACGTGTTGCCCGGTTGCTTCCTCCCGGCCGACGAAAATCTCGCTAGTGTCATTTTCCTATTTGTTTTTCAATACGTGACCTTCGAACGCTTTCCCTATGGATTGGTTCAAACTCAACTGTGAATAAATACCGTATAGGTGAATTTTTGTACTATAAAAAACAAATAATATTGAAGAAAATAAAAATATTTCTTAAACTGCAAGTTTTGGATGTTACGCTCACTGGATCGTAAGTTCTTTTTTTATTATTTGTATAATGTTGACAGTTGAAAAAATAAACTGTTTAAAACTACCGCTGCGAAAGACAGTTTTAGTTGTTGAGGAATATTTTATAGTTACATGAAATTGAACGCAACACTGTTACTTCGTTAAAGATAATAATATTTATTACTCGATTATGTTTGCGTTAAACGAATTACTTATGTTGAAAGTGGATGCCTATTTCCCACCAGTGAATGGTCAGCAGGCTAGTCGGTAAACGAGTCATAATGACCAACTTGCAATCGTATCAAACAGGTTCCACTTATTGTATGCACGTGTTGGTTGGCCACACCAAACTCATATAACACAGTTGTCCCATAGTACATAAACCTGAATTAAATCATACAATAGCAACCTGAAAACAGCACACGCAAGTTATTGTAGTGTATACTTTATTACATAAAAATAAGTACCTTAATACAGCTAGACCATAAATTGTATTATACGGTTTTTAACATCATATAAAGCAAATAAGTACATAATCCGTTGATCAATGACTATAGCTTAGAAGTAAAGCTTTGTAGACAGTGATGTCAATTTTGGTCACGATTTAAACAGACGTGACAATTTGCTTTCCCCTATCTAATTTGCAATGCGTTACGAGTATCCGCTATATTAGTGATACTAACTCTGAATTAACAAACTTGTATAAGTTTATGGAATTTTAAAAGACAATGTCACAATAAGAATGAAAGACAAGAAGAATGTAATAATTTTTAATCAAAAAACGTTAGCTATCAACATAATAGCGTAATTGCATTTGCCTTCCCGCTATTAATACATGCGCAGATATCGCGACAATGAGGAAATTCGTTCAAGTTTTTTACCCCTTTGTAATCCATTTTCCGGTGATTTTTCTTTCGTTCAACTACCTTTTCATACAAAGACAAACATGTATCAATTTAGCATTGAATATCTATAACATATTACGTTCACAATTGCTTTAGTTATGTACAATAAAAAATAACATGTCAGTAACATTTATAACATAATAACTTACGTAGTTTATTATTATATATTTTGTTGTATAAAACAATCAATATTGATTCGACCAATTTGTTTAAATCTGGATGTCTGAATATAGTTGTGTTTGGTAACCTGATCACGAAGCAACTTAGTTTTAAGCCAATACAGCGTACCTCAGTGTTTGAGTGTAAGGTATTAAATACATAGAGTTGTTGTTGTAGTCATATTTCGCCTTTTATAAAGTAAACACTTTACAACTGTGTAATTTCCTCAAACGCTACACATTTTTACAACAATGAAATCGACAGAATTCTTATAATTGATTTATAACAGTGTTTATATTTGTTTCTTTGAAGAATTGTGGTGTGTAAGAGTTCTTTTTGTGTACCACAAACGTTCAATGGGTAGGTGATAAAACTACTTAGCTGATAACCAGAAGCAACGGAAAAGTGGTAGTGGAAGCAACGATTATTAAGCTTATATCTTTTTTAAAGCGTTACATTTAAAATCTTTGTTTTTACTTTTTTTCCTTCATTCATCACATTAAAGCTGTTATATTTAACAAGAACGACAGTTGAATTTCTTGCGAGCTTTGACTGATGGTAGTTTTATGATTATTTGGCGATTCAAAAAACTACAAATATTATTTTGGAGTTGAAGTATATGTACATAATTCTTCAGTTCTTTTTTTTTTGAGAAATTTAGAGACATTTTTTAAGCACGATATTTTTAAGCAACAAAGGTCCTAACGCCGACATTCAACTAACTAGATCAGAAAATTAAAAATACTAATAGTAAATATAAATCGAATACATGTCTAGCAATGGTACTATGCAATTGGTTCCAAGAACCATAAGATTAATATTATTATATAACTATTACTTCAATACTATTTCAATTATGAAATCAAACATATTATGAAAGAGATATTGCTAAGAAAAAAAGACATTAAATTAAAAAAAAATCACATCTCTCTATAAAAAAAATTCATATCTAATTGAGGTATACGTCAATATTGCGCCACGTCGAAATTCGTATACGGCTATCATAACTTTTATTCTTATTATCGATGAAAATCTTTGTAAATCATCACAATCTGAAGATGAATTACATATAAGAAAAAATTATAATTCAACCAAAGATTAAATTGTTATTTATTTAATTACGCCTGTCGTGGCGCAGAGGCACAAGCGTGCGACTGTAAACGCGACAGGTTGTGGGTCCGATTCCCACTCCAAGAAATGTAAAATCTAGTATTTTCATTTCTTGGGTTTGGTAACAAAGCAAAGCGCGGCGTTGAGTTCCGCCACTCAACACGCAATGCCTCAATTCGGCGGAAAGTGGAGAACGGAATTGTTGAAAGAGAATGGAGTGTCTTAACACTAGGTTCTCTGGTTCCCTCTGCCTACCCTGCTATATGCGGGTTACGGCGTGAAGTTAAAAAAAAAATTACTGAATTACTTGAACAAAACTTTTATACGAAATTTATAGTATTTAGTTATCCTAATTTTTAGTTATTCTAAGAAATAAAGATGCGTTTAATAACTTTTTAAAATATTGTAAAGCTTACATTGTACAATAAATAAATTTCTAATGTAGTACACATTATGCCCAAGACACTATGTATATTTTATAAAAACAGATAATGCGATCAATAAGTTAATATTTAATAATTGGTCACCTAACTTGAATGACTTGGCTAGGCACGTATAAGCTTGAATATTCCTTTAAATTGTCACTTCTTGGGGTTATTAACATCGATTTTATTAATCGAAACGTATTCGACCTCTAGAAGGTGGCGTAATTATTAACGTGGTCGCGACTCGCTCCACTGAACACTTTCGAACGACCCCACTGTGTACAGAGAGCCTGCTCCTTATGATTGGTAATCTTATGAAAACAATAACCTTCAAATGACACTAAAAGACTAGTTTTGATTAAATCAAAATTGTATCAAGTGCAACATTATTTGAGAAGAACCTGTTTTCTGAAGGACCTGATTTTATGTCACAATACACGATAAATAAATACCTACAGAAAAGGATATTTTTAATTATATTTTGTTATAACAAAGTTTAATTTAAGATAATTACACAAGCTTAATAGATAATTGAAATATTATTAATAAAAAAATATTAAATTTTGAAACTTATAAGGAGTTGCTATTTGGTACATATCTAATTATTTACTACGAGTATATCTATTCTTTTAAAATTTATTCTTACTTCTGTAATAACGATGAGGAAAATGTAGTAGAAATAGTTATTTTTATATTTTTTCATACTTCTTAGGATATACTTCATAGGAATATAATATGTGTGTTTTTAATATAATTCATGTTGGATTTATTATATTCGCAAATGCGAATTTTAATATTGGCATATCAAATATATAAGCACTTTTAATACTAAAATGTTGAAGCTTTGATTAAAACCATAATAACGATACGGTTTCGAATAAACTTATTGAAAATGAGGAAGACTTTTCTTTCATTTATTATTATGAAACCTCCAAAGAAGACAACTTTATTGGAAAGTTAATAATAATAAATATGCTTTGCTTTTCTCGTAGTCTGCGAATATTTGGTAATTCCACCAACAAATTTGTCGACAGAAATGGATATCTTTACTTCTTCTCGGTCGTTCTCTTTATTGCTGTAGGTCATGTCCGTTCTGATATCCCTACGTGGAAGTGCTGACAAGATGATGTAGTCGCCTCTAGATCTTTTTTGTCTACTGAACTAGAGAGTTTTCTGTACACACCTACCCAAATCTGGCTAAAGCAGAAAGTTTTATTGTTTTACTTCAATTTATTGCTTTACCTAATAAAGGGTGTCCCAAAATTAACGCAAGCAAAATTTTCGAACTGCAGCCGCTAAGCTTTCACTATTTTTGAAATATTCTTTAATAATGAAGACACGTTGTTCTATCGTGTAACGCTCCATACTGTTAACAACCTCAACCCTCAACCCTATACTGTTAGCTGTCAAATTGCTTTTTTTTCAGGGTTGCCAACACTTCACTGCACAAATGGCGGCAAAGTCAAATCTTGCGTTAATTTTGGGACACCCTATATTAATATAGTTTATATTTCATGGTCACATACAACAATACTTTTTATATTAAGGTAAAGATATTATTTTCTCTAATTAGACCTCTTAAGTTCTTTTGTCACAAAAACTATTATAATTTATATTTAATTATTTATTGATTATTTTGTTTCCTTGAGTTAATATTGTTAAATTTTGTATTAGACTTAATTCATTCTCTAGAATAAAGTCTGTACCATAATATTTTTTATAAATATAGATCTTATTGACAATATTATGATATCATATCTATGTATTCAAATAATAAATATCTTTTTTTTATTTAACAAACATAATAAAATAAACAACATATTTGTCAAATATTCGCATAAGTGAATGTGTGATAGTGAGTGTTACATCACTAACATGTATAAACTAATCAGGCATTTAGATTTAATTATAAACATAAAACAAAAATGGAGAACAATTTGGCAACCGTTATTGGCGTGTTTGGCAATCACAATTTACTTATACTTATATTTATAATATATCACTCAAAAATAATTTAGATGATAAATTATTCTTTAAAAACTAAATTAATTAACTTAGCCTTTAATACTTTTTAAATTTAATTGATTACTAAGTTTAAGATTGTGGTCATCGTCGCTCAGAACAGCGTTTGATAGGAAACGTCATTATAACTATATAAATATAATCATTACACTCAGTGGGAATCGGACGCTGATTATGTTTTAATTTTTTTTTTTTTTTTATGGATAACGGATGGCAAACGAGCAGAAGGACCACCTGATGGTAAGTGGATACCTTCGCCCATGAACATCTACAACACCAGAGATGTTGTAGATGCGTTGCCAACCTAGAGGATACAGATGGAAGAGGAGGACATTGTAGTATTCCGTTCTCGGAACCACCACATTTTGGGGAAAGGATGGGTGGGAATGGGAAAACCTGGTTAAAAAACCTGGGTAAAAATGTTTTAATTATTTTCATTTCTCCAGTCTAGTAAGACAAAGCGAGGCGTTGAGTTTCACCACTTAAAATACCAGCGTACATTTTCACATTGTTCATATGGAGTGGTTAGATGGCGTCAGGGCTTTGCCCTCTGGCCATGGCATCAACGGCGTCCACTAATATGGTTCCACCACTTAACACAGACGAGACGTCTCTTATTTGCGCCAAAGCGACGAACGGAGTGTCTCAACACTAGGTTCTAGGACCACCATGCTATGCGCGACAAAACATGTAGCTGAATATTATTTAGTAAAATCTAAATAGCAAATATCCACCTGTTTACACACTGAAGTTACCTACAGAGAAGTCAATAAAGTAAAGCTTATGTTTTGTGCAACAGTTAAACATTTAACTTTTATGGTACCCAATTTAGATTCTTACTCAAGTTTGTGGCTCGCATGTACAAATTAGTTGACAAACTTTTCATGTCTTGTCAGATTATTTAACAATACAGTGTTCATATCACTTTATCTTTGATAACGACATATTTAAATTAGTAAAATTATACGAGTATAATATATAACTATTTGAGTTATTAAATTATGTTTATTGAGCCTTGAACATCATTTGAAATCTTTGCTTAAAATAAAATGCCTTTGCTTATTATAGAAAAAATATTTTATTGAATTTTTAAAGTTGCTTAAATCTTGCTATTTATCTAAGGTATTTGTAAACAAATAATTAAACGTTAATACCCGTCCTTTATCGTTACCAGCAAGGCCCATCAGTAGATATGGACAGATCTGGCACACCTAAAGACAAAAAAATAAAATTTGAAACATTTTTTTAATTTTACGGTTGACAAGCTTTAAATATTCATCTATTCTAGATTTAAAATTTATAACAATAACCTGAAAATATTCGTCACATGACGCTCGATTCTAGTGCAATATGTGTTTCCCAGCCAATTGGATAATGAGGTGTTTCGACAGGTGTTTAACATTCGACCGGCCTCTGGCAGACGCTGTGCCCGACGGCACCGACAGGTTTGACACATACCGACCTTCACATTTGTAATCACCCGCATCCAAACGCATTATAGACTTAGCATCAAAGAGCGCGGCACTCTACAATATTCTTAAGTATCATCATAAAAAATCATTACATCATTTTAATAATAAAATATAATAAATAAACTTTACTCTTCACGAGATTTTAGATATGGTTTAAACATCGATTTTTCATATTATTATAAGATAACGACTATACTGACGTATAAAGCAATTTACACTTATGAAAGAATCGATTTTAAACAATACATTGTGTAATAGTTTTTGTTTGGTGGTAGGAGGTTCGTCCTCCGTCTGGCTCGCGACCACTATCATGTCAAAGACGAACCGCCAAATATCTTATGATGTGTTCCGGTTCGATGGCATGTAAGCCAGGTTTTCCCCTTTCCCACCCATCCTTTCCCCAAAATGTGGTGGTTCCGAGAACGGAATACTACATTGTCCTCCTCTTCCATCTGTATCCTCTAGGTTGGCAACGCATCTACAACATCTCTGGTTATGTAGATGTTCATGGGCGAAGGTATCCACTTACCATCAGGTGGTCCTTCTGCTCGTTTGCCATCCGTTATCCATAAAAAAAAAAAAAAAACTCTTCACGAGATTTTAGATATCGTTTAAACATCGATTTTTCATATTATTGTAAGATAACGACTATACTGACGTATAAAGCAATTTACACTTATGAAAGAATCGATTTTAAACAATACATTGTGTAATAATAATTTCCCGGAACAGTATGTCTATTATCATTGTATTACATCTGAAAGTTTCTGTTTATTCTAAACAACGGCACACCGAAATTGTAACCAAAGGCTTGATTTATGTAATACTAATCAGTTGAAGTGATGCGTACCGTATCCATTCCAAACTCTTGCATATTTATACTCTTACATATATATAAGTATGTAGTTATGCTATCTTTAAATATTTGCCTAAGGTTACAAGTTCAATCATAAATAGCTAATGGCCTGATGATATTACAGCCTCTTTATAGATTACTAAATGAGTGATAATTGTTTCATTGCTCTAAGTGAAATATAAATCTGTTTATTAAAAGAATTATTAGAAGTAACATATACATATATAGTGTCATGAGAGAATGACATACCTTTTTTTTTTTTTTTTTTTTTTTTTTTTTTTTTAGTTATACAAATTATAAACTAACACAACAACAGTTTAAGAATTAATAACAATTTATTGCTTCGTTTTATCTTATTAAAAAAAAAGTTGGATTTTAATAAGGATGCGTATGAATAAGTGAATTTCATAGATATGTGGACAAAACGTTGCTGGTTGTAGCGATGCGCTCGCGCAGTGTCGCGTGCGAGTTGACGCAAGCTCTGAGGCAATACTGCATGTTACGTGACCGCGGATCACTGCTCTTCTCGACCCATTTATATTTCAGCGAAAATAAGCCTCACATTACTATATTGTTTCTTACAATATGTGCTAATTTACCCATAAAGATCGAAGAGCTTTGAAAAATAGACAGAATCTATACGTACTATCGATATGTGGATAACGTTATGGTTTAGACTACTTATATAAAAGAGACAAAACGATTTCTTGAAATAATTTTTCTATTTTTATATAAATACACAAACACACAAACATTATACACATTTTTCTTAGGAGAGGGAATAGATTCTCGGCCTAATCATTCCTGATGAATCTTCGTACACGCTTCACTCTATTCTTGAATATCTATCAGAATCATGGTTACCATGTTTCAAAGATTAAGGAAACCTTTTCTTTCCTCTCGGCACTTGCGTTACACATAGGGGAAGGGGAAGTAGCCCCTGACACTTAAATGAAACGCAAATAAAAATACAGGATATTTCTGTATTATTTCATATATAATATGAAATTGGGAATTCCTTTATTTATATTAATCAAATTTTGAACTATTATATCGCAATTTTTCAAGAAAATATACTGTTTATAATAAGGTCTAGTTTTTTGCCGTCAAAAAGATGGCGGGTAGCCCAGGACACTTTATTCAATGATGGATCAACCGCTCTTTGGCCTTGCAAATATCACAGTAAACAAATATTCGATGAACACAGTCTTGCTATTTCTGAAAAGGTAATCAGAGTTTAATCAAATATTTCTTCGTGAATAATCCATTCAGTCTCTTTTTCTCTAAGAAAGATTTTGGATATTTTTATATGGTTTTAAAAACTTTTTAGCTCCGTCATGTTATTGTATTTCTATTTGATCTTTTTTATTGCTTTTTTTTCTGTTTTTCCTTCACTTATTCATATGGTGAATATGTTATAATCTCGCCTTCTTGAACTTTCGCGACCGCGTCAATCCTGAAGTAAGCTTGGTGGTACATTATATCTCTCTTCCACTCGTCTCAGTGAAAAATTGCATTTAATTGTACTAATTTTGCTTGTAAATATTTCTGTCATTTGATTTTTCTCTTATTATGCTCTTTCACTTGTTCTCCTCATGATTTTGCATATTATCTTAGTATTTCTGCAACGATATTAATAACATAATACTTCACCTATGTTAATATAGTTGCAGAAATATTTAAAATATTTAAGATATTGTGGTACCAATTGAAGTACTCTCAATAAATAAGCAAAATTACATTAAATTGCAGTTCGAAGAAGAGTAGGAACCGTGCCCGGGGGCACCCGACAGCATAGTGTCCGGAGCTACCCGCCCGCTACCATGCAACATTTTTGAACACAGCACTCTAAATACTTTAACTCTCTCACTCTAAATATATAAGAATTGTTATAAATACTAGTAAAATCTTTAAATATATGAAATTTATTAAAACCCTCCATAGCAGACAAATATAAAAAATTACTTATTGTACTTAATAGCCACCGATGAAATTTGACAGGAGCGACGAATTTTTTAGGCGAAAATAAAAAACATTATCTCAAACTACATTTGTTTCTACTCTAGAAAAGGCATCTTTACAATAACTCTTTGTCTAAGCAATGCCTTTAGTTTTTTTAGAAATTGAGGTGTACCCGCCGTCTGGGGGTACCCGCCGTTCCCCTATATATATTTCTTTCATGTTACTGGCCGAATTAAGTAGCCGAACCGCTCCTACAGACTCTTCTTAAGAATGTTAAAATTCATTTCTATTTCAATCTGACACATTTTCTTTTTGTGAATCTTATAATTACGAATTCCATTGTTTAATTACATTAACTCACTCACCACCAGAAGAACTCTTAGAGTCTTAAAACACATTTGTCTTGAAGTACCTATACAAATCTATAAAACTACAGGAAACATTTTGATTTACCAAAAAAAACACGTTTGCAATAATAATGAAAATTACACTATTATTTAAAAAAATTAATTAAAAGTCAATAATATCACAGAAAAAAAGGTTTCGTGACATGGAAGTAAAGACGGTAATGAGGTATATAGTATGTATGAATTACCTGTAGGCATAATCACTTGTAAAGTGCTATTAATAGCGGCAAGCGATAAATTATCACGGCGTCGCACACGCGACATCAGAGATAGGTCGTCGACCTGTCTGTGGGTTTATTCCAGTATGGTCCTGCAGGCTAACTGCAAAATTCTTGCTAATGCTCATATATATTTTTTGAATAAAATAATTATAGAAACACGAACTATACTATAATAATTACCCCTAAATATACATGTACGTTAATCATAATGTTCATAGATAGATATTTGTGATAAAAAATTATACTCAGTAATTTATTTCAACAGTGCATGTTGAAATTAAAATAAGGACGCGACTAAATACGGCCAACAATGTTTAGTTACATTTTTACTAATTCCCGCAGTAACGCATTGCCGCAAGCCAGTAGTATACACTTCATTACGAATTGAGTAAACTTAGGTAATAAAACCTGTTACGCCCACAAAGTATTTGAGAAATGTACAAACATTGAATAATACCAATAGCCATTCACATTTCAGTACATTGCAAATTTAATTAAAATAAAAAAAAAAACACAAAAAATCTTTAACAATAATTTGATATTCTGCAAATTATTAATATTTTTTTTTAAATATAATTAAAATAATATTGAAATAATACATCATGCCAACACGAATCACGTAATAACAAAGAATAAATTGATCATGATGAAAACAGTTCCACGTCGTCGCGTCGCATGCAATGCCGCTATACTATTTAAATGAGCCCACGTTACAAAATGTCTATTACCAAAACCTATTAAACTGAGAAAAAAGGTATTAACGACCGATGAATTAAAATCTAATCTAATTTTAAAATAAAAATATTGGCTATAAGTGCTACGAAATGTCATATTATTGGCGTTTTTTTTTTTATTAAAGTAGAAAGTTATTTCCGGTGTGACTTTGTTTGTGCTTATTTATACTATCTAAGTTAACCAAAGTAACATCGGTCAAGTTCATAAATAGAACCTAAACTTCCCAGTTTTAAAGTTGGTATAAAACAGTATACTTATCATAGAAAAATAATTTAATTGCAATTTTTTTGCAGAACACTCTTCGTCTTCATAACAATACGTTGATTGACGCGTGTGACATGGGCAATGGACATTGCGATGTCGGCCAATTGTTGTTTCCATGTGATAAGTTATCAACATCTTCGCTAGTCACGATTCAGCCGAATCTTGGTCGTTTCAAACTTTCTACACTATTAATACCATATACGTTGACTTGTACTTATTTGTTAATGTCTATAAAGAACACCGCATCCACTTTATGTTGCCGTCGACGTGATTGCATTCTAGTGGATGTTTAATTGGCCTTACATTATTATTGTAACACTAATATATAACTTAAGTAATATTTTATACCTCTAGTGGCCGTGCTTAGGTACTTGTAATAAAAAATAATCGAGAAACAAATGTAATTGCATCACATTTGGTAATAGATTTCCGTTCCCCACATTCGGTCGAATTGAGGGATTGCGTGCTGGGTGGCGGAACTCAATGCCGCGCTTCACCTTGTTACCAGAGCGAGAAAATGAAAATACTATATATTAATAATTATAAATATTTAATATCTTCATTTCCTGAAGTGGGAATCGAACCCTACCAGTAGCGTTTGCAGTCGCACGCTTGTTTCTCTGCGCCACGACAAGCCTCACTTTCGGTGGAAAGTGGAAAACGACAATCTTAAAAAAACGGAATGTGTTAACACTATTTTCTCCGGTCCCTCTGTCTATCCGGCTATGTGAGGGATACACCGTGAAGTTAAAAACATATTGGATAATGTAGTATTCTTTTTACATTTTCCATTTTATTAATAGAAGTGATGGCGGCATACACATATCTAACGTAGCCATAATTGTACACAGCGTGATAGCTAGTGACCCACTGTTCGTAATATATATAGAGTATGATTTTGATGCATTAGAACGGATATCTTGTCATAACTCATAACTAGCAGTCTGCTCGTTGCACCTTTGACCTTGCACGTACCACTTTCAAAATGCCGCATTCCACGTTAGAATACGACATGTTCACGATCTACCACAAGTCTATTGTTCTTCACTGAACTTATAACGTCGCTATGTAAGCTACAAAGTCGCCTCATACATGCAAAAACGATTAATTAGAATCCATTTGACCTTTCAATGTTTTGAAATTATCTATTACGAACCTAGATGTATAGGTTACATGTTATTGAATAAGTGTAATTACACAGTAACATCTTTATTCCTATGTATTCGTAGCGAACGTTAACCTTCTGCTATTATAATATTACCATACGATAAAGAACCATAAGTTTCAATTATTTAATAGAATAGAAATTAAAGTCTAATATCTTTTACTTTGTTTTTATTATAATAAAAGTTGCATACTAGTTTGCCTTGTTCAAAACAAATTTGTAGGTAACAAAACGATCCGTCCAATAAAACGTTTATTTGTGGCTAATATGAAAATACATTTTAACATTAATTGCACAGAGTTTTGTTTGTTTTTTAAAATATTCAAATTCAAATAAGTACATACGTCAAGTTTTTAAGGAAAATCTAAGACTAATTTAGCAATGAATTTTTCTTTAGCTTGAAAATATTATTAAATGGATAAGCACTTTATTTATAAACATGCATAGTTGATTCCATCGTTGAGCGAGTCTATATTAATTATTAAACGTAAAAATATTCGTCCTAATACAAACGAAACCTTGACGATTTCTTCTTTAGTACTTTATTCAAAGCTACGTACATAGAACCTTGCAGAACTTTACATAACAATATTTTTATGTAAATGAGCACATATAGTTGCGCGGTTAAAAAACAGCAACAAATATGACTCAAAACATTCAATCTCTCACAGGCCATTGTATTCAAAATCAATTTATCAGTATGACCGTGAAATATTTAAGTGAAGTTCATTTATGATAACATTTGTTAGTATCAATGTAATGTTGTTTTTATATTATCAAAAATCTAGTTTTTATTTTAGACCATACATAATAAATAAAAGCTTTTTTGAACTGATTGCAAGAAGAAATTATTAATGTTTTGTTATAAATAGAATTTATGCCATAATACTTTTAAGTCACTATAACAAAAAAATTATCACACATTAAAAAAGATTGTTTAGATAGTTATTGGAAGGAGAGAATAATGTAAAGGCAAATTACTCTCTTTTTGCGTTCATCTTTTTAATAGCGTTGCGAGTTGCGACATCGCTTTGCTTATTATGTTATATGCAGCGTTAATAAATCGGCAAAAAATACCAAATCGTGATGCTTATAAATAAGTATCAGTGTAACAGACTACTGGATTTAATAGCTATATCGTGACGGTGGGCTTCCGCCAGATGTTGCAAAAAATTGGAAATTGCTTATTGTAAATTAAATATACATAAACTACGGTACCAAATTGAATTATTAATATCTATTGAATAATTTGTTTATAAATGTGTATTTTATTTATTTATATACATAATTTTGAAGCTAACAATACATAATCACTTTTAATTTTCCTTTTTTATAACTAGGAAGTAATTAGTACCATTCACTAACACAGCGTTATGAACTAGGGATCGGCAATGAATTCGGTGACTGGCGGTTTTATTCATACATACAGGTATACACGACAGTATGTTGTAGTTTTTTGTAACAGTAGTTTATTTTACAATTAATTCAGTTTGTTTTTTTTCATTACTTTCTATTTCTGTATGCCTTTATTAAAAGCATCATTTTTGTTGTTTAACAATATCATATTGTAAACAATAAGCATTGATTTAAAGTCATAAGTTGATATTCAAATATTATGTAAGGGATAAAGAAAAGGAATCTCACTCACGGTATCTATCTATAGTTATTAGTTAATCAGAAGAACAGTGTTATGTATATTAATAATATAAATGTTACCCAAAGCATAATTTAAGGTCACAATTAATAAAAAAAAAATTAGCTTCATATAACCAAAACTTACTACATGTGTATGTCACTGCAGCACCACTATATTGAAAATAAAAAATCTATCATGTACATTAGCGATGCTTAAACCGCCAAAATATACCACACTGTAAAGCAATTTATTTCGCCGCAACCGATTATTTAGTTTAAGCCCAATTAAGTATATGTGAGATCAACTAAGAACGCTTTAGGAATATCAAACCCAGCAAAAGAAGAAGGTTTGAAAAGGGAAAATATTTCAGCAGAAAACATAGCTCGTTCAATAAAGAGCGTGCATTTCAGACTTCAGGAGTGTGTGAGTAAGAAATCAAACATACTCCTTTAGGATTTCACTCAGGTGCTAACTAAAGTTTTTCCATCAAAGTTTTGTATATTATAACCCATATTTTGAGTAGTATAAAGTTTTGTAAGGCTATGACGACAATCTGAAATAAGAGAACTATTATGAATTGCTTATAGCCACGAATTATTTTTTTTTAAATATAGACTTTAGTAATAAAAATAGATTTATACATAGGCGCATTAAGCATACTCGTTTGTCACTTTGCTTCTGGTAATGTAACGATTTTTGGATGTTTCATATTCGTCAATGCGAAGGCGAATGTTGACTTTGAAAGAAGCTGCGCTTAAAATCAGCCATGTTGGCCATTTTTGTTTCATCTAGAAGAAATGCTTAGTGAAAAGTAGAAAACCTAATTTAGATTCACATGTTATATTTTAAATATTAGGTTTTCTTAAAAAAGGTTGTGTTTACTGTAATTTAATTTAAATAATCAGCTAAATAAGTGCAAATCTTTATTGTAATTCATCAAATAAAGATAGTGATACAGAACTGAACAATCGTATACAGAATTTATCAAATAAATATATTGTTTATTTGATAAATTCTGTTTAATTCTTTTTTCTGAAAAAAGTTTAAATGCAGATGATATTAAATATTTTCTTACGTTAAGTGTAGTTGCTGCTAATAATTTTATAAGACTCAAATATGCACCATATATTTTTTTTCAACAAATCTTATCAGCAATAGGTATTATGATTCCATGTCCCATTTACTTGGATAAATTTCCATTATTGTGAAAAAGCGCCTGTCGTGGCGCAGAGGCACAAGCGCGCAACTGTAAACGCGACAGCTTGTGGGTTCGATCCCCACTCCAGGAAATGAAGTATTTTCATTTTCTGGGTTTCGTAACAAGGCAAAACGCGGCGTTGAGTTCCGCCACTCAACACGCAAGGCCTCAATCAGGCGGAAAGTGGGGAACGGAATTGTTGAAAGAGAACGGAGTGTCTTAACACTAGGTTCTCAGGTTCCCTCTGCCTACCCTGCTATATGCGGGATACAGCGTGAAGCTAAAAAAACAATCATTCCACAAATAATCACATCATTTCCCTGAATATTCCTTACTTTTTCCTATATGTAGGTACAAGCTAATACCAACAATAATAAAATGTTTTGTTAAAGCTGTGAGCGCTTCTATAACTTAAATTTATTAACTTCTATAAATATCTCAACCGATACCTGCTATGTAAATGTAAATCTAGTGCATTTAGGTATTTAGGTCATTGTAATATGACTATTAGGCCATCTTAATCGCTTCATGTCATTTTAGGTACAATATACTAGCCTAGATCATATTAAACTCGATTAACCTACTATTTCGGATCTTGTCTGTTACAGAACACACTTTGATGAAGCAACTTTTAAGCCAATAATAATTATGAGAATCGACATTGCGTGGACGTAATATAGACCTTATAATACTATTAAATATGATGTAGCTTAAGTTAGATCTGTTATTGCGTATTTTAAAACTAAAACCGTTGAGTAAAAGAAAGCTAGTATAGTTATTACGATCAATTTAAGTACAACAAAAGTAAATAATAAATAAAATATGGTATTCATAGAAAATGACGAAATTTATTTTAGACAGTCAATAAAAATTTCTATTAAAATAAACTTTTATAATATTTATATTATAAGTGAACTATGTATAAATATGAAAAACGACAGGTTGTCCCAATTTGTTGAATGTCTATAATGAAATACTGCGACAAATTAGTAACATAGCGAATTAAATTATGCAATTCGATACAGTTTTTACAGATTGAGGCATACACAAAAAGAAACTAAAATTGGTATCGTTATCGTCAATGTCATTTTCCAATAATAATTGATCTTAATTTACAACTGCTCTAACTGAGCTTGTTATTCATTTACCAGTTCACATGTATGTACATGTGAACTGGTAACTTTGTTAGGTGGTAGGAGGTTCGTCCTCCGACTGGCTCGCGACCACTATCATGTCAAAGACGAACCGCCAAATATCTAATGATGTGTTCCGGTTCGATGGCATGTAAGCCAGATTTTCCCCTTTCCCATCCATCCTTTCCCCAAAATGTGGTGGTTCTGATAGTGGACTACTACATTGTCCCCCCTTCCATCAGTATCCTCTAGGTTGGCAACGCATCTACAACATCTCTGGTGTTGTAGATGTCTATGGGCGAAGGTAACCACTTACCATCAGGTGGTCCTTCTGCTCGTTTGCCGTCCGTTATCAATAAAAAAAAAAAAAAAAACAATAAAAGTAAAACTGAAGCTGGTCAATGTCAATACAGAGATTATGCTTTTATTATACTGGTACCATAAGCGGATCAATTTAAACTGAATTTTTATTTGTATGTTAAATTTGTTTGTCAATTATATATTTGAGACCTTAATATATATTTGAGGATTTAAGTTAAAGAGATACCGGTGGTGAATCACATACTAAAATTGCCTAGAAGTTATACAGAATCATAAAAGGGTGACTCGCAGTAGTTAAAGGTGACTCCAAAACCCTTATATAAAAGTCAATTAGTGACACAAGAGTGTGATTAAAGGACTCCCCTATAAAGATTTTGTATGTAGCCCGCATAATTTTTGTTATAATAAATGAACTAAATGGTAACTGTAAAAATGAATATCACATATAAATGTCAATATATTTATTGCAAAGATATTTTATAATAAGTATTTTCTATAATTTGAAGTAAAAATTTAATATTAATTAAGCTTTAAAAGCGTCCGAAGCACTATCTAAAGAAAACAATAGTGAAATACGAGAGCCAATCTTAAAGCTGAAAAAATATCTATTTATCATTTCTGACGTATAATACTCGTACATCATGGATATGTTATTTTAACATAAAGCAATCTCAAAATGACCTTTACAGTCAATTAAGCGATAAAAAGATTACTTTGATTAGCTACCTGCGTTTAAAAGGTTATTAAAATTAACATTAATTTGTTATAATGATCAGGCTTCACCGTGAAGTGTAAAGTTACCGTGGACTGAGTATTGAAAGTATTTGAACAACAGACGACTAGACTAGACTGAGTATTTATAGAGCTTTTTAAGTTTACAGCTCGCATATAAGTGTACAGGTTCTTGATTCGTAATAGGGACCGAAACATACAGACTCGTTTACCTCGATCTAGCTAACAGGATTGTTGGAATGTGGACTATTCTTTTTTGGTGGTAGGAGGGTTCATCCTCCGTCTGGCTCTGACCACTATCATGTCAAAGACTTGAACCGCCAAATATCTTATGATGTGTTCCGTTTCGATGGCATGTAAGCCAGGTTTTCCCCTATCCACCCATCCTTTCCCCAAAATGTAGTGGTTCCGATAGCGGACTACTACATTGTCCTCCCCTTCCATCATGTATCTCTAGGTTGGCAACGCATCTACAACGCCTCTGGTGTTGTAGATGTTCATGAAGCGAGTAACCACTTACCATCAGGTGGTCCTTCTGCTCGTTTGCCATCAGTTATCCATAAAAAAAAAAAATTCTATACGCTAACACAAGTGCATGTCATGTTTACAAAAATACTTAATGGTTTACTTTAGCGAAAAAAAAAGGTGAAGGTATAAGAAAAGTTTTTACTTTTTTAATTAATTTAACACGTTATAATAATAGTAGCTTAAGTCGCGTGATAAAATTAACTAAACAAAATATAGACGTCAAAACACAAATCTCCTTCAAAACTTTAGTATTGTAAAAAATAGTGCTTTTTAAAATGAGCAGCGGTTGCTTATAATATAGAATTGTCCCAAAATTAACGCAAGATTTGAATTAAAACTAGAATATAGAGGTTTGGTGGTAGGAGGTTCGTCTCCGTCACGAGAAACAACGACCACTATCATGTCAAAGAGACGAACCGCCAAATATCTTATGATGTGTTCAGTTCGATGGCATGGCCAAGGTTTTCCCCTATCACCATCCTTTCCCCCAAAATGTAGTGGTTCGATGGCGGACTGCTACATTATCCTCCCTTCCATCTGTATTCTCTAGGTTGGCAACGCATCTACAGCACTCTGGTGTTGAGTATTCATGGAAACCCGAGGTAACCACTTACCATCAGGTGGTCCTTCCCGCTCGTTGCCATCAATTATCCATAAAAAAAAAAAAAAAAAAAAAAAAAAAAAAGAATGCCATTTTAGTGCTTTTTAATAGCGAATGAATAATGAATATAATAGCAAATGGCGGCAAAGTCAAATCTTGCGTTAATTTTGGAACATCCTTTATTAAGTTGAACACATGGTATGTGACAGTTGACTTTACAATTTCGCTTATATTAACTTTCTATTTCCAAAATAGAATAATGTGTGCAAAATCCATAAAAATACGCCAACATCGTCAATTTCTTATAAAAGAAATATCTCTTTCAAATAAGGATTATAATTTATAAGTTATAAGTTTATAACTGGTTCTTGAATGGCTCTTACGAGATGTTTTATGGGCTGCTATACATAATTCACTTTATAAATACATATATTACTTAATCGTTGAATAAACTTTACCTAATTTTTATATTTGAATGCGTATTGTTTTATTTCAATCGAGAATTGTTACAACACAATACTAGCACCAATATAAAAATATCGAAACTATATTTGATTTCTTTAAAATCTATTATGATTGGTGGTAGGAGGTTCGTCCTCCGTCTGGCTCGCGACCACTATCATGTCAAAGACGAACCGCCAAATATCTTGTGATGTGTTCCGGTTCGATGGCATGTAAGCCAGGTTTTCCCCTTTCCCACCCATTCTTTCCCAAAAATGTGGTAGTTCCGATAGCGGACTACTACATTATCCTCCCCTTCCGTCTCTATCCTCTAGGTTGGCAACGCATCTACAACATCTATGGTGGTGTAGATGATCATGGGCGAAGGTACCACTTACCATCAGGTGGTCCTTCTGCTCGTTT